>PISX010029907.1:0-19422 GCA_004024625.1 Mellivora capensis | reverse complement strand
TCACATAATTCAAGGTAACTGAATTATTAGTATCGAAAACCAAAGATTTTTCTTTTCCAAGCAATTTTAAAAGTACCTCCCTCCCACCCCTCATTACTATCTGAAACTACTTAACTTCACCGGGCTTCTGGAATATCTATCTCCCCCTCAATAAGACCAACAAAGATTAAATGAATAACTGAGGAAACAATTGCTCTAAAAATCTAATGACATAGAGCTCTAGTAAAGACTTCAGAGGATGTGTTTCTTCTGGATTAAAACAAATAGATATCCCCAGTATAGTGCAGACAAATAAAATACACCATATTGGGACGCCTGGGTGGCTCAGTTGGTTGGACGACTGCCTTCGGCTCGGTCATAATCCCGGAGACCCGGGATCGAGTCCCGCATCAGGCTCCCGGCTCCACGGGGAGTCTGCTTCTCCCTCTGACCTTCTCCTCGCTCATGCTCTCTCACTGCCTCTCTCTCAAATAAATAAATAAAATCTTTAAAAAAAAATACACCATATTGACCCATGTAACCTATCCATGTAGCCTCATATTCACATTTGCTGTAAGATCAGTTACAAACTCTTATTTGCAAATTATTTCAAAGCTATAAAATATCTCATTTCTACCTTTACAAAGAGATTCTCTCATTAACCTCATAAATTCTAATACTATGTCACTAAAAAATATTTATTTTAATCTCTTAGGGGACATTTAACCTTAAAATAAAACAGATCCTCTTATACTAGCAGCTGAAGGTTCTAAATCATTGGAGTTTCTTATTGACAATAGATCAATTCAGTGAAACAGTTCTAAAATATTGCATGCATTTATTATTTATTCTTAATGTTTAATAAACTGGAAAAAATGTTTAAATGGTCCTTAAGAAGGCATTTATAGTCCACAACAGAGGTCTTTCTCATCCAAGGAGATTTTTGCTGTTTTCAAATTGTTGTTCTTATTCTTTCAAAATGTTATGTGTTTTTTTTAATCTGGTAGAGAAATAGCTAAGTATATATTTCCCATTTTTAATGCAAAATCTTTTTTTTTTAAGATTTTTTATTTATTTACTTGACAGAGGGAGAGAGAGAGATCACAAATACGCAGAGAGGCAGGCAGAGAGAGAAAGGGGAAGCAGGCTCCCCGCCGAACAGGGAGCCCCATGCGGGACTCGATGCGGGGCTGGATCCGAGGACCACGGGACCATGACCCGAGCCCAAGGCAGAGGCTTAACCCACTGAGCCACCCAGGCGCCCCTTTAATGCAAAATCTTTATCCCAAATACTACTCTGAAAAATTTTTAAGTTGCTAATTATAACTGTATTTTGTCTATTTAAACCTTGATCCTTTACTTACCTAAGTAATTGCCCACCTCAAGTTAGCCTTGACTTTGAGTTTACCAAAATGAAGAATGTTAAATATATCTGGTGTTCTTGCTATAAAATTCTTAAGGAGCAAAATATTGAGAAAAACATTCACTATGTTTTAATTTCCAACCGGTGTATACATAAAACTAATCAAAAGATGAGCACCCTTATTTCTTTTCTTCAGAGAATCTGTTTATTTAGCAGCTCCATATTGTATATTTCCAAAATCCTGACAGAAAACACACACTAGAGACTTATAAAACTGATATTAAATGCAGTGTTATTTTCTTCGTACAATAGTCCCAATTATCAAATTGGTGAATATATAGTTCAGGTAGCTCTATTTAAGAATTTCAACTCCCGGGGCGCCTGGGTGGCTCAGTGGGTTAAAGCCTCTGCCTTCGGCTCAGGTCATGATCCCAGGGTCCTGGGATTGAGCCCCACCCTGGGATCGAGCCCCGCATCAGGCTCTCTGCTCAGCAGGGAGCCTGCTTACCCCCCTCTCTCTCTGCCTGCCTCTCTAACTACTTGTGATCTGTATTTGTCAAATAAATAAATAAAATCTTTTTAAAAAAATTAAAAATAAAAAGAATTTCAGCCCCCTTTGACAAGCATGGCAGAGTTTTTAAAGTATATCACAAATTCCCAAAATGAAAAATGGGTGAGAAAATATTTGGGGGAAAGAAAATCACCTTCCCCAAATAAGCAATTTCAACATATTTCTAATCAGAATTATTTCAAAATATTTCCTAGGAAATTTAAGGACCCATCATTTCAAATATGTAAAGGAGAATTTTCTGGTTCAGAGATTATTTTGAGAAATGTCAAAATTACTTGTACATAATTTGCCATTTCTGAATTTAGATCCACTTTCTCATCTATAAAATAAAGTGCTTAGATAGAACACTGATCTACTTCTACAGTGTTTTCCAGTATTGACTCTGGTGACTAATTGATATGATTTTCTTTTATAAATAAAAAATAATTAAAAGTGTTAATTTAAAAGTATATTTTTAACACAGTGAAGGTTTTCTTTGTTTTTAATCTGTTAAGGATCTTAAAGATACTTTACATAAACAAGCCAGCCATTTTATATCTGAATAAAAATAGGTTAATAGCTTTTGTACAAAGCACAGTAAAAATGATAAAATCTCTGATTTAAGGTGAAATAATATTTTCTGTTAGTTTTACTTCAAATCCAAACTTCTGTTCTCAAATGGCCATTTTATCATTTGAATATCTTTTTCTAGTTTTATGCATATTGAAATTAATCTTGCTTCCTTTCCTATGGAAAAACATATTTACCACCTTATCATCTTTATATAAATTCCATTTTTAAAAAAACCTTTTTGAATGGCAGATGTTCATGGTTGTTCTAAACTAATGACTCTTCTTAATGAACCTTCTCTAATGTTTAAATGTGCATCTCTTTAATTGTCACTGCATTTGTAAAGGTAAGAACTGTCAAAAAAGGATCAGTCTGATGCTCAGATAAATTCCTCCACTTTGGTAAACATTTCCATTTTAACCAGAAGTTCTAAATGTCTTATTTAGTGTTTAAAAATGACATTTCATAAGCCTTTTTCTCTGACAGTTTACAAACACTAGGAAGAAATACTCTAAAATGTTAATACTGGTTATCCCTAGTGGTGGTATAACACGCCATTTTATTTTTTATATTTCCCAGAAAGCATTATTACTTTGGTAATTGGATAGCATTTCAAAATTAAATTTTAAAAGGCTTATAAAGTATAGGACATCAACACAGTCCACCTCTCCAGCAGAAAGGTTAAATGCTTTTCCCCTATTGATAAGCTTGTTCTTTAACGGGAAGAATGATTTGATCAGGTGTCTGTCAGGTTGGATGAAGACCTGACATTTACTTAACAGGTCCTTCTTTTAAGTTAAGCTTTGAACTTAATTGCAGTGATTCTTGCAGCAGTAAACTTTTTGGGGGGCCAGAGTAACACCTTTCAATACAACTATCAGCATAATGCCAAGAGATTCTCAGGTTTACCAATATTCTCAGACTTGTCAGTATTCTCCTCCATCGTTCCAGAACAATTCCATTTAGAAAGAAACGCAATTGTAAACCATTTCTATTTCAAGCCCATAAAAACCAGACCTGGGATGAAAGGCAAAACCTTGACCTTTCTATTTTAGACTTTCATCTGTGTGGCTAAGCCATCTGCTTTCTCTCCCCTACCCCATCTACTTAATGGACTGAAAATACTGCAACTGATTGCAGTTTTATCAAACCAGCCTGACTTTTCTTTCCACTTTAACGAATTACGGCTCTGTCTTTCACCTCAAGTCTCGCTCGTAAAAATGTGCTTACCCTTCCCTCTCAATTCCTTCCCATCTCCCTCAATTATGAGTTATCAAATATCTTTAAACTAAGATACGCGGCTTCCGTGGATTAAGCCATCTCAAGATCTCTTCACTTTCCACACCGAGCGCCTGAAGAAAAACCCACTCCAGTCTCTCCTCCTGTGGCTATAAAGCCGATATTATTATCCTCGTTGTTGCGGTTACGCAGGAGGCACCTCGCATCGCAGCCTGGAAAGGAGTCGCGCCTCTCCGCCGACAAACAACAGGGGACTCAGACTGGGAAAAGACAGACCCGGGTGGGAGGAAACCTCCACGATGAAGAAGGGAGCTGCTAAGAGGGAGCTCGGAAGACTGTTAGAAAGGACCTTCCGAAGCACGAAGGGAAAGCGGTGTTTGTGAAGTGGAGCAAGAAGTGGTCGGCCGAGGTGCAACGGGAAGAAGGGGCCGGAGACCCGCGGGAGGGCCGGAGCCGGTGGGAGGGCGGGGGCCGAAGCGGGCGTGGGCAGCTCGCAGCGACTGCCGGAGTCCGAGGAGCTAGGGCGCTTCTAGCGGCGCGAGGCGCGGGAGAGGGGGCGAAGAGAGGAAAAGAGGGCAGTTGAGGGGCCGAGAGAGCCGGGTCGACGCCGGCGCGGCGGGGACAGCGGGCCCACCCCCAGCCAAGCCCCGCTACTTAACTATTTGTAGAGCTGCTGCAGGCACAGGTCCAGGCTCTCGCCCTCCACCTCCTCACGGGTGATGCGCTCCGACAGCGGCCGCGGGAGCGGGGGTAGAGGCGGCAGCTGGGGCTGCGGCGGCGGCGGCTGTACGGCCGACTGCCCCCGGGCTGCCGCCGCGTCCTCTTCCTCGCCCTGCGCCGCTGCCACCGCCTCTTCCTCCACCGCCTCCTCTTCGGGCTCGGGGTCTTGCTCCTGCTCTTGCTCCCCCTCCTCCGTAGCGGCCACAGTGGCCACCTCCTCGCCAGGGTCCTCGACCGAAGCCTCGGCCGCCTCAGCCGCTACCAGTTCGGGCTCGGGCTCGGGCTCTGGCTCCGACTCGGGTTCGGGTTCCGGCTCGGGCTCGCCGCCGCCGCACGGTCCGCGAAACTCGCCCAGGAATAGCTCCAGGAAGCGCCGGTAAGTTTTCTCCTCGGGGCTGCAGCCGGCCATCGTTGCTCATGCCCCGCGGCCGACCGGGAAGCAGGTGGGGGAGGGAGGGGAGGGAGTCTAGGAAAGGGAGGGGGCTGCTCTCGAGCCTCGGGCTCCCGCAAAGGCTGTTAACGGCCGCACCGGCACGAGCTATCAGCACTAGGTTGCCTGGAGAGGGCTCCCGCAGGCGTGCGCGCCGCCGAGCGCGGACGTGCGCGCCCCGGGGGTGGGGGAGGAGCGCGTCGCCCCCTCTCGGGGCTGGAGGGAAAGTTGTTGGCGGGCGCGCGCGCAGGGTCCAGCGGCAGCCCACCCTCCAGCCCTCCGGAGAGCTCAGCCCACGCTGCCTAGAGACTGTCGCCATGGTAACCGGCTCTAATTAAGAATTTCAGGGTCCCTCCCGTCGAGCCCGCGGAGTCGAAAAGGACACTCGATTCGCCCGCTCTCCAACTCCACATATCTTTATTGTATGGATACCCTAGCCTCAACTGGGTAAGAGTGAACTAAGACATCTCCAAGTCTAGCTGCTGGTTCCCACTTGATTGGATTTACCTCGGTTTTCCTTATCTGTCCCTGCGTTGCCTTAGCGTAGGTATCTGTTGAAAGATACCGCAGTGTCAACACCTTTTGTTGGTGGTGACACTAATTTAATAAGTAGTTTGGGGGAAAGGGGTATCACACACCTTTCAAGTGGTAGGTTCCTTTGCATATATCCTCTCATTTGATTCAGTGAAGAAAGTGGTGTTATCCTCATTTCTTTAAAGACAGGAAACAAGATTAATATATATCTGCTTCCAGGTTTCAAAGCTACTCGCCATGGCATTGTAATTAGAACCCAGGTTATCAGCCTCCAAAGCCTTCTAGAACCGTTTTTCTTTTACTCTTCTCTTCTTTGCTTCTGCAATATGTCTATAAAGGCTTATTTTTATAGGGCTTTATAATTTACAAGTGTTTTCATACCTTTAATCCTTACAATAACATCTCGAGGTAGAAGACATCATTATCATTATGATTCCATTTTATAGATGAAAAAGCTGAGCCATAAAGGTATGGTGACTTTGCTCAAGGTCACAAACAAGTGATGCAACAAGGACTAAAATCCAGGTCTTTTCACTGCAAAGCCATTAGTTTGCCAGCATTCCAAGACACCCTCTGTAGTCTCTGTATAAAACATATTATACTTTATTACATAATATGTACTTTTCTTTGCTCTTCTTCCCCATCCTTCAAGCCTCCTTTTCTTTCTTTCTTAGATTGAAACTGAAATGACTTTAAATGATCCTAATTTTCTTACCAAACTATACACAAACCTATTATTTTCAAGCCTTACTGAGGGGAGTGGGAGAAGGAGAAGCTGTGTTGTTATACAGCTGTATAGATGATAGCATCATTACTGCATACTGCCATGTCCATGGCAACATATAATTCAGCAAAAACATAGTGATTCTTTCTCTACTTTGAAAAACATGTTCACAAATTATCCACCCCATCCTCTCCATTTATTGTTTCTGGGTTTTAGTTAGATTTAGGGTCTGAAATACCATTTCTAGTTGGCTGTTAATGGAAGAAGAAGGAGTCTCCCTGCCAACTGTTTTCATGTAATACTAAATTCCTGACCTGATACTGTTATTTTAAGATTAAGTGGGTTGAGCTCACTAATGTACATTATGGCATCATGTAAAATAGACATCCATTCTTTCTCCTAGTTCAAGATTAAATAATACATGATAGAAAGCATATAGTGAGTAATGCACATAAGTCCTCCATAACTATTTATTTTTGTCTCTGAGGTAAATGGAAAGACCCAATAAATAAGTCTGTTTCCAGACAAGCTAAATGTATTTATACGTGTTTTGTTTAAAATATCACCAGTGTAGAACAACTTTTCTATGAGATGCCAAGAAAGCCTTTAAACTCCTCATTTATCTTTGTTTTCAATCCACCTGTTCATTTCCATTTCAGAATGTCTAGAAAAGACTGACAAAACTTTTAAGGCTGCAAACCTAAATGTCCACAACTTTACATTCCAATAACTTTAAAATCTCAGAATTTGACATATCATTTAGTTCAAGAGTACATAGCTTTCACCTGTAACAATTCATATCAAGCTACACCTTCTTACTTTATAATGTAGTTGCCTCCCTCATCTAGGTGACATTTATTTGTGACATTAATTTATGACTCAACTCACATATCAAAGGGAAGTGTTATATGTTGGAGAAACATTACTACTAAGAGTAAAAAAGCCCATACCTCTTTATTACTATAAATGAGAGGTGTGTTTGCTTATATTAATAAAGATATTCCTTCACAAATATGGATCCTATTCCTTTCATTTGACAGAGTAGCTTTGCCAGAAGGTTGCTGACAGCAGTGCTGGGATCTCAGAGCAGCTGTGTAGGATGATTTTGCCATTGTCAAGAAGTCTTTTTAGTCATTATTTTGCATTGCTTTACTTTCCTTTTCAGTTCCTTTTCTCCTACACTTTCCTAATCCCCTTTCTTACTATTAAAAAATAGTGATCTACGAAAGTGCATGTACCAAGAGTATTTAAATTTTTTGAGGGTTTTTTTTTTCTTCGTAAGAATTGCTTTCCTTCTAACCCTTAGATGTTTGAAGGAAATATACAGTGCCCTTTCATGGATAACCACAGTAATGATGATACCTATAAAATTAAAAAGAATTGTTAGGGGCTCCTGAGTGGCTCAGTCAGTTAAGTGTCTGCCTTCAGCTCGGGTCATGATCCCAGGATCCAGTGATGGAGCCTCTCATTGGGCGCTCTGCTCAGCCTGGAGCCTGCTCTCTCTCTCTGACACTGCTACCCTCTCCCCCCACCTCATGCTCGCTCGCTCTCTCTCAGTCTGAAATAAATAAAATCTTAAAAAAAAAAAAAAAAGAATTGTTGAGTTTGGCAGTTTCTTATCATATGACCCAGGAATTCCTCTCCCAGGTATTTACCCACAAGAAATGAAAACATACACACCAAACACATATACACAAAAAGCCTGGTACATAAATGTTCACAATAGTTTTATTCATAATAGCTTAAACTTGGAAATAACCCGGATATCCATTAATAGGTGAGTGAATAAACAAATCGTGGTGTATTCATACAATAGACTACTACTCAGTAGTAAAAAAATTACTGATGAACACAATGTAGGTGAATCTCAAAAACATGCTGAGGGAAAAAAAATCCAGGCACAAAAGGGTACATACTATATGATACTGTTTACATGAAATTCTAGAACAGGCAAAAATAATCTATGGTGGTTGCTTGCAACTGAGGTGGGGTGGGAGATTCATGGCAAAGGAGTAAAAAGGAATGTGGAGAGGTGGGGGATTAAAATGTTCTATATCTTGGGCACCTGGGTCGTTCGGTGGGTTAAGCCTCTACCTTTGGCTCAGGTCATGATCTCAGGGTCCTGGGATTGAGTCCTACGTTGGGCTCTCTGCTCAGCCCGGAGCCTGCTTCCCCCTCTCTCTTTCTCTGCCTACCTCTCTGCCTACTTGTGATCTCTGTCAAATAAATAAATAAATAAAATTTAAAAAATAAATAAATAACAAATAAATAAAATGTTCTATATCTTGACTGGGTGGTCACATCTATATATTCATTTGCCAAAAATTATTAAAGCAGGGCACCTGGGTGGCTCAGGCAACTTTATTTATTTTTTATTTATTTAATTTGAGAGAGTGTGGAGTGGGGGGATGGGCAGGAGAAAGAATCCTCAAGCAGACTCCCCACTGAGCGTGGCACCCAACACAGGGCTCAATCCCAGGGCCCTGAGATCATGACCTGAGTTGAATTCGAGTCTGTTGCTTAACCAGCTGAGCCTCCCTGGTACCCCAAGTATCTGACTCTTGATCTCAACTCAGGTCTTGATCTCAAGGTCATGAGTTCAAGCCCCATGTTTGGCTCCATGCCTAATTTTTTATTTTTTTTTCCATGCCTAATTTTTTAAAAAATTATTAAAATGTACATTTTGTGTAACTGTATTATAAGTAAATTAAGTTGATTTTAGAAATTAAACACAGGGATGCCTGGGTGGCTTAGTCGATTAGACATCTGCCTTCCTCTCAGGTCATGATCCAAGGGTGCTGGGATCAAGTCCTGCATTGGGCTTCCTGCTCTTTGGGGAGCCTGCTTCTCCCTCTCCCTCTATTGCTCCCATGCTTGTGCTTTCTGTCAAATAAATAAAATATTTTTAATTTTTTTTTAAATAAAAGTTAAACAGAATAGGGGCACCTGGGTGGCTCAGTTGGTTAAGCATCTGCCTTCAGCTCAGATCATTACCCTGGAGTCCCAGGCTTCTTGCTCAATAGGGAATCAAAGTCTTCTCCCTCTCCCTCTGCTCCTCCCCTACTTGTGTTCTCTCCCTCTCTCTTGCTTGGTCACTCTCAAATAAATAAATAAAATCTTTTTTAAAAAATTAAACAGAATTGATTAATATGTTAGTCCCTGTCCTTTCTGTTCTTGTATCACTCCTACCCCCTTCACTCTGTATTATAGGGAGGCTGAACCTTTCAAGCTATATTCACCAGGTTCCTTGACAGTTGACTTCCAGCTGAAATTTTCTCAGTGGGAGGTATTGGTAGGAAAATGGAAGGTGGGAGGAGAGGTGAAAACCAGGATATTTATTCCCTGTCCCTTATCTCAGTTCTAATGCCTACTGCATCTCCTTGGTAACTTTGCTCCCCCTGAATATGTCTATCGAAATTCCAATTTTTGCCTATGACAGCAGTCTCTTGAGCTCCAGAAACATCAACTTCCTTCATTTGTCCATCAGCCTAGAGATGGTAGTGGCTTCTAGCTTCCTAATCTTGCCTGCTATGGACCTAGCATTTGTGTTTCCAAAAATTCATACGTTGAAATCCTAACACCCATGACACTAGTAGGTGGGGCCTTTGGGAGGTGATTATGTCATGAGGGCGTGGTCTCATGGCCACGTGAGGGCCATGGATTAGTGTACTTAGAAAAGAGGCTCAAGAGAGACCCTTCTCCCTTTCTACTGCCTGAGGACACAATAAAAAGATGGCTTTCCATAATCAGATACTGAGTCTGCCAAAACCCTGATCTTAGACCATCCAGCCTCCAGAACTCTGAGAAATATATTTTTGTTGATTATAAATCACCCAGTTTAGGATATTTTTGTTATAGCAGCCAAAGAAGACTGTCTTACATTCCCTTTCAACTTTTCAGCCCTTCTATCAATATATCTATCTATATATCTATATAACCAATTTCCTGATTCTATTCCCTCCAATTTCTTAACTGGATCTCAAGTGATACAGTAACAAATACAACTTTAAAGAACTATAAAATATATTTTATATATAATGTAACTACAAAAGGATTAAGTGGACACTAAAGCAAGTTTAGATCTTCATAGTTGCTTCTGGGAACAATGAGCTTACTTGAAGTTAGCAGTAAATGATTTCCTAGAATTAAAAGTTATGATAGGGGCACCTGGGTGGCTCAGTGGGTTAAGCCTCTGCCTTCAGCTCAGGTCATGATCTCAGCGTCCTAGGATCGAGCCCCTCACCGGGCTCTCTGCTCAGTGGGGAGCCTGCTTCCCCCTCTCTCTCTGCCTGCCTCCCTGCCTACTTGTGATCTCTCTGTCAAATAAATAAAATCTTAAAAAAAAAAAGTTATGATAAATTGCCAGTTCAAGGGAAGTGGGAAATAGATAGAATGAATTGATAGAACAGCATTTTCAGGGCAGCAAAAACTATCCTGTAGGATACTATAATGATGGATATATAACATTAGCCATTTATGAAAGCCCGCATGATGCACAACACAGTAAACCCTAATGTGAACTATGTACTTTAGTTAATAATGAATTCAATTATTGGCTCAATTATTATAAATGTACCTAATATAAGATGTTAAATAATTGGGGAAACTGGGAGAGGGGGAGAGGGCATATATGGGAACTCTCTATCCTTTACACTCCTTTTTTTGGTAAATCTAAAACTGCTCCAAAAAATAAATTCTATTAATTTTTTAAAGTTAATAAAAATATTTGACATGTGGCAAATAACTGATACTTGTAACTAAGAAAAATCTAATAATTTCAACTTATCTTCAGTTAACATTTTCTTGGTTATGCAAATGTACACGATACTGTCTGTTCTAAAGTATGCCTGTTTTATCTCTTTATAGGCAAAAAATAGAAATACTATCTCCAGAAAAGCTTCAATTTTATTATTGCTAATTATAAAAAGCTATCAATTTGAAATTGATGCCATATCTCAAGTGATAAGGCAAATGTTTTTATATTTTGAAAAAGTATAGTAACAATAAAATATATAATCTCAGATCTAGTACCTAGGAAAATGTTTAAGGCCAGGCCTTAAATGTTAAAATGTAAATATAAGGATGTGTAATTTTTCATTCGTATTTTTTAAAATGGAAGAATGGCTAATGTCTAAGTACTTGTTAAGATGTCAATTCACTTGTGTTGTCAAACTGACCAGTAGGGAGCAATAGAATACATGACAACTGAAAAAACTGAGCACATGGAAGTGTTTTCAAATAAGAATTTCTTCCTCCTTTCTCCTCAATATACCCTAGCTACATCTTTTCCATTCTAAATCAATAACTTTAAAATAATCTCCATTTGCTGCCAAAAGTATGACTGCTATATTAATTTGTATTCTTTTCTATTGAAAGCTAATTGGTCATATTGCAGCAATAGTCCAAAACTGTCAAAAATAAAATTCACATTAGGTAATAACAGGCATGCATGCACTATTTCATTGGTTTTAACAAGCAAAGAAGTCCCCCAAAGAGCCTCTTTTTTCTTAATGTTTTAACCACTACTGATAATAATCTTTGTTTTTATCTAGCATAGTTCTTTGAGGAACCAAAATTATTTGTGAACTTATGACATGCTTATGAAAGAGGAAGCAGGCAGGGGTTCGTGGTAATTTCTGATGAAGGTAGTGTAAATGGCTAACATGTGGTATAATCCTTCTGTAATTAAGGGTTCTTCTAAAATGAATTGACTCTATTTTAAAAATCCACTTCAATATTTTGCTACTAGTTTTCACTTTATAGAAACTAAAAAGTGCTTTATGGTGGAAAAAATCTATATTATTATCATCTAATCTTTAAGTCCCTTTATATATTTACTTAGAGTAAATACATGCAAGAATTGAGAATGAGGGATGCCTGGGTGGCTCAGTCGGTTAAGCGGCTGCCTTCGGCTCAGGTCATGATCCCAGCGTCCTGGGATCAAGTCCGGCATTGGGCTCCTTGCTCAGCAGGGAGCCTGCTTCTCCCTCTGCCTCTGCCTGCCTCTCTCTCTGCCTGTCCTCGCTCTCTCTCTCTGACAAATAAATAAATAAAATCTTAAAAAAAAAAAAAGAATTGAGAATGATATTGATCATGTTCTATTTTAGTCAGCAGATGCCCATTACCCGCTCTGGAGCATTCCTCAAAAAAAATCCAACTGCTTTTTAAAATAAAAATGAAGCAGGCAACTAAATATGAAAACTTCACAAAGGTGGTTTCTATGCCCAGAGAGTTCTGAACACTTTATTCTTTGTTGAGTGTGGATCTAATGGAATTGAGCCACAATGACATTTGTGACTAGAAGGGAAGATGGAAATGATTCCATTAACCTAGAGTGCTGTAACATATGGTAATCATAGGTGGTAGAATAGCTGTGTTGGACAAGAGTAGAAGTAAGCCATGTGGCACAGACATTATCAATTACCACACATGGCAACCATGCTGACACAATGTATCTTCTCCAGAAAGGAAATGATTTGGGCATATGAAGCCATTTGTTGCCTTATGAAAGAGTGATCTATAAATGACATATCTGGCAGCAGTAGAGCACACGTGGTTTCTAGTAATCCTGCAAGTTGAGAACTATTAAGATTTGATGAACCTCCATAAACCTAAATAACAATACAACAGTTATTTGAACAAAAGCAGCAAATCAAAATATTTATGCAAAATAAATTTGGGTCCTTCATGTATAAAATTATTTTTTAAATATCTTTTTAAATTATAAGATTTTGGAATTTTGTATCTCTGGAAATATATGCCAATAATTTCATGAGCCTTGGGGCACCTGGCTGGCTCAGTTGTTAAGCGTCTGCCTTCAGCTTGGGTCATGATCCCAGGGTTCTGGGATCAAGCCCTGCATCAGGCTCCCTGCCCAGCAGGAAGCCTGCTTCTCCCTCTCCCACGCCCCCTATTTGTGTTCCCTCTCTCACTGTCTCTCTGTAAAAAAACAAACAAAAAACAAAAAAAAACCCAAACTTAAAAAAAAAAAAATTTCAAGAGTCTTTAAGGTATAAAGCCTATGGGCATAGGAAAAGGTCAAGATTAAATCTAAGCTGTACTGGGAGATGGAATTACAATAATTTGTTCCCAGTTTTGAAAAAAAATATTGAATTTGAAAGAAACATGTTAAAAACTGTGTTCTAAGAAAATCTGATATATAGACATTCTTTCAGATAAGTGCAGGGTAGACTGAAGAGATTGAAGGCTGAAAGATCAGTTGGGCAATGGGAAAGCATGAGAACACAGAGGGAATGAGGTCACTGGGAATGAAAATGAACACAAGAAGCTAAAAGACACTATACAGGAAAATCTGAAATTCTAAGACAGCACCTAAAGACACAAGTTGGAAAGAGCTGGCAACCCACCTAGGGAGGCTCTCAGAGGCTGTTCTGGATAACTATTGCACATAACAAACTACCTCAAAACTAATGGCTAAAACAGAAACTATTTCAAAGTATTTCCCAGCTCTGTTAGTTGACTGGGCTCAGTTAGGTGGTTTTCATTTGTAGGTCTCATGAAGTTGCAGTTGATAGCAGTTGGCTGGGTATAAAGTCATCTGAAGGTTCAAATGGATTAGATGTTCAAGAGGAGGACTCACTTGGATTATACCTTTTTCATCTATATTGAAAAACATTGAGTGAAAAATTACTAACATGTACATTGTTCTCAAGATGCTAATTTGACTGTTGCCAAACTTTGGAGAGCTGAAGCTGGCTATTAACTGGGGGGGGGGGGGGGGGGGGGTGTCAGCTAGGCCTATCAATTTTAATGGCTACATATAACATCTCCAACGTGATGACCTTAGAGTAGTTAGACTTTTTATATGGTGGCTCAGGATTCCAAGAATGAGTATTCCAGTACATATGTCAAAAGAGGCATAGCCTTTATAAATGGTGTCATAAATCAATAACACCACTTCTGTGGTACACTATTCATCAAAGCAGTAATAGGCCCATTCAGATTTAAGAGAAGGGGACAAAATACATCCCACTTCCAGATGAGAAGAGTATCAAAGAATATTCAGAGACTACCATAGTGATAATCACCTGCATGAATTTATGACAAAGTATAGCAACTTGAACTTGGAGGTTCAGAAGTATGAGTGTTCCAACCTTAATTACACAGATGGATGCTAAAAAATCTCAAAAGAAACTGATATATAAAAATCACAATAACATACAGATTTACAATGAGAACTATTAACCTCCATCGAGACCAGACATTGACATTGATCTGGCTGAAACTAAAGTAACTAGGATCCAATTTATTAACCAGTTGATCACTTATGTGCATGGAATCAGATAGGAGCTCACTATGATTCAGATATTTAATAGCATCAGACTAAGATAGTCTGATGCAATAATTTCTAAAGTAAGGATCAGGTGTCAAGACCGATCTAAGAAGGACCCTCAACCTTTGGACAGAGCTTGAGTAGTTACATAGAAGCTTGTTCCATTTTGACCCTCTGTTTTCTACCATACATAGTATTTACCAAGGCTTCTTTTGATTGACACATTTTAAGAATATGGCCCCATGCCATATTTTCTCAGGTTAGAGTTTCCAACCACATTTTTGATGTTTTGGGCCAAATAAATCTTTGTTGGAGGGCTGTAATGCATATTTTAGGATGTTTAGCAGCATACTTTTACCTCTACCCACCAAATGCCAATGGCACCTATCCCTACAGTTGTGATGACCAGAGTATATCTACACTGCCAAATGTCTCCTGGGAGATAAAATCATCCCAAGTTGAGAACCACTTCATTAATATAATTAAGAGCATGGGCTCTGGAGTTAGACTTCTTTTGAATTTCTGATAGGCTGTTTCCTAATGGTATGACCTTGAGCAAGTTGTAATTTACAATGTATATTCCTTGTTTTTGTTACCCAGCAGTTATACCATTTTCCTAGCAGCATCCACTCTCTTTGAGGGAGTTACCTCTCCTCCGTTTTATGTAGTTTGGATAGGATTTCTGGCCTCCTCTTACACAAGCCAAACATAATTCTAGTGAGTTCTCCCAGATTCTATCACATTCTGGGGTCAGACACTGATCTAAGTTAGGTCAACAGAATACTCTCTCCCCAGACTTTAAATGTTGAGGGAGAAATAACGATAGAAGAAGGGTGATAGTTCATTCATTTCAGTGGACTCCTACCATTCTCATGGTCTTTGCTGTCTGACACTCTGAAATTAACCAGCTCATGCATTTCCAAGCTGATTTCTTCTGCCTTCCTACCATTTCTGTGCTTTTTTTTTTTTTAAATGTCTTTACAATAAGTTCTTTTTGGTTTAAATTGCCAGTAAGTTTCTATTACTTAAAACTGAAGAATACTAATAGATGAAACTTACCTGAGGATAAAAATACTTACCCCTAAAAGTTTATTAAATGGGTTATTTTAAAATAATACATGTAAAGGACTTAGCTTAGTCCCCGTCATGCGGCAATCATACAATAAATGTTAGCTACAATTAGTAAGACTTTTCAAGATTTCATAGTATAATTCTGAGAGAAAATTTATTTCTCTAAATTCCAAGTTCTTGGAGTAAAACTCGCTGACACTAAGTATATCTCTTATAGAAGTAATAATTTGGCAACTGACTGGGTATGAAGTTGTTATGAGAATAGACCTTTGAGAAAGATTCTAAAATTAAGAGAAGTGGAGAACAAACTGGTGGTTACCCGAGGGGAGGTAGGTAACAGATGAGTAAACTAGGTTAATTCTTCCAAGGTCGGAAGGAAAAGTGGACATATTCTTTCATAATAAACAGAAGCCAATTTGGGCTGATTTAAACAAAGAAAAAATGTATGGGAGAGCTAATAAAGTAGGAGAAATAAGGTCACTTCAACTATCTTATCCAGCCATTGCTGCTAAAATATATGGATTTCAATCATTTTTTCCTAGTCCTGGGTCTTCTACTCAAGTTTCAAGGAGTAGAAAGGCAGGAGCATGATCGACTTGGCTTGAGTTCCCTGCCTACCCTTCACTAATGAGGGGGCACGACACCAGAATTTACAGTCTCACTAAGACTGCATAAATTGAAGAATGGGAAACACAACTGTACAAAAGGAAAATGGGGAGCTATTACGTAGGAGAGGTGCTCGCTTCAGCAGCATGTATATTAAGAAGGGAACACATATGTTGATTATCAAAAAACACCATTATGAGTGTACATTAAAGGGGTCTCCAAATCAGGCAGAGGATGAGATGCCAAGGGAAGAGAGTTTCAAAGTGTCAAATGTTGCTTAAAAGATGAGGACTGTAAGGGGAAAAGGCCTGCAACTCCATCAATTTTATTGAACTTTGGAGAATACAACTTCGGTAAAGTAGCGAACAAGTGAATATAAAAGCCAGGTTAGAAAAGGAAAGGAATGATGAGAGGTCCAGTTTTTAGTAAATTCATAAAGTGTTTCTTCCTCCATAGTGTTCTTTATCTAAATTAAATAACTCAAGGCAGCCTTGAAAGCATAACCAAGTTTATAAATGTTGCACTTCCATTTTCATTAAATATCTGAAAGCCAGTTGTGTGCCAGGGATACCAACCTAGTGATTAAGATCCCTGCTTTCATGGAACTCTCCAGTGGGAGAGTTCAATAATAGGTTAATAAATAATGCCTTCAGATAGTGGTAAATGCAATAAATAAAATTAGATTATTGTGACAGTAGCAAAAGAAGAGAGGTCAACATTGTGTAGGATGGTCAGGAAAGGCCTCTCCAGGGAGATAAAATCTGAACTAAACATGAAAGACAAGGAGTGAACCACATGGAAACCCAGAAAAGCTGGTATAAAAGTTCTAAATCAAGAATGAACTTGTATATGCTCGAAGAACAAAGTTCCATATAACTGAAACATAGGAACCAAAGTGGAATGGATGGTATCATATGAGCATGGAAAGGAAAGCAAAATTCATATAATTTAGAGCATCAGTGAAGAGTTTGGCTTTTATTCCAAGTACAACAGTAAGCCACTGGAGAGTTTTAAGTAGGGAAGTAACATAAGCTAGTATATATTATCTTTCTAAAAGATCCCTTTGGCTGCTACCATAGAAATAGATTATAGGGGAGATAAGTAAAAGTAGGGAGAAAGTTCGGAGGTTATTGCAGTTATCCACGTGAGGAAAACGACTATATTTAAGACATATTTTGTGTGTAAGTGACAGGACTTGCTGATATGGGATGTGGGATTGAGGATATGAAAGAAATCAAGTATCTTCAATATTTGGTTTGAATGAAACTGAGGGTGTTTGAGGGGGTAAGTTTGAAATATTTATTACACATGTAAGTGAAGATGTCAGGTTGATGACTATACCAATGTGGAGCTGAGAAGAAAAAACATGACTGAATTACTTACTTATCAGTATCCTCCTCTTCATCAATTTGAAATAATTCCTTATCTACCATTTTCGAATCTAACCAACATCTTACCCATGAAAAAAGTACTTTTAAAAATAAGTGAATCAGGGGTTCCTGGGTAGTAGAAGAGGGAGAAGCAGGCTCCCCGCTGAGCAGAGAGCCCAAGGTGGGGCTCAGTCTGAGGACCCTGAGATCATGACCTGAGCTGAAGGCAGATGCCTAACGATTGAGCCACCCAGGTGCCCCGCATCTCTTTTTTTTTTTAAAGATTTTTATTTATTTATTTAACAGAGAGATAGAGAAAGCTCACAAGGAGGCAGAGTGGCAGGCAGAGGGAGAGGGAAAAGCAGGCTCTCTGCTGAGCAGGGAGCCCAATGCGGGGCTCGATCCCAGGACTCTGGGATCATGACCTGAGCCAAAGGCAGCTGTTTAACTCACTGAGCCCCCCAGGTGCCCCAAGCATCTGACTCCTACTTTGGGCTTGGGTCATGATCTCAGTGTCATGAGATCAAGCCCCACATCAGACTCTGCTCAACAAGGAGTCTGCTTCTCTCTCTCTTTTTCCCTCCCTCCCCATTCTCTCTCTCTCAAATAAATAAATAAATCTTTTAATAAGTGAACACATGAATGAATGAATGAATGAATGAAGGGGCACGTGACTGGTTCTGTAGTAGTTCATGTGATTCTCTATTTCAGATTCATGAGTTGGAGCCTCACACTGGGTAGAGTGTTTGTACATATACATATATACATAAATATAATGACTAAATATAAATAAAGAAACCTTACAATTCACAAAGAAAAATGCATTAACCAAACTGCTAGTATATTCTAATAATTGTCCTCCACAGAATTTGACTTTAGAGTTTGGCTGACATTAGAATAAACTTGTATTTTTCATAAAACTGCCTTCTAAGATATCACTTAATTCCCCTTAACCAGAGATCTTCTGTCAAATTCAAGACCCAAGGCCACAGCTAACATATACATAAATTCCAAATGGAAAGATTTAAACATAAAATAAAACTTTTTGAAAATTCTATAAGTAAAAATGGGAGCTTCTAATAATCATGGAGTGGGAAGTTCTAAATAGAAGACAACACTCAGAAACAAAATAATGGTGAAAGATTGGCTTTATAAAAATCATACTTTTGTAAGGCAAAAAGTTAGAAAAACTGGGAAAAATACAGGGAATACAGGCCTAATGCCTTCCTTAAGATGTTAAGAATTCTTACAAATTAGTAAGACCAACCACTCAATAGAAAAATGGACCAAAAAATATGAACAGCCACTTCATAGAAAAAGAAATAGGGTAAATGGGCATACCTGGCTGGCTTGGTTGGTAGAGCACGCAACTTTTGATCTCAGGATCTTGAATTCAAACCCCATGCTATGTGTAGAGCTTACTTAAAAAAAGAAAAAAAAAAAAAACTTTGAAAGTAAAAGAAAATATGTCCAACCTCACTTACCAGAACAACAAAATTACAAAACAACACAAAAAGATAAGAAAATGTAGTATCACAGTATGAGATGTCATTTCTATAAATCTATCAAACTGACAAAAAAAGAGAAAATATTGTGTTGTCAGGGTGTGAAAAAACAATTACTCTCAAACATCATTGGTAGGGATATAAATTAATAGTCTCTGTGAAGGATAATTTGGGTAACATTTATCAAAATTTTAAATGCACTCTCACCAATTCATTATCTCTTCATAAAAAATCTGATCAACCTAAATATCCATCAATAAAAGAATGATTAAAGAATAGTATATTTGTACAAGGGAGTATCACACATCGTTTTTTCATTGAGAAAATTCTATGTGTACTAATAAATACACTAAGGTATAAATTTGAGTGATAAAAAAATGTATTTTAGATACATGGAATAGCTGTGGAGGGTCACACAAAAAACTAGTAATCATGGTTGCCTCCTAAAAATGAACTGAGTGACTAAGG
>PISX010029906.1:0-19408 GCA_004024625.1 Mellivora capensis | reverse complement strand
GTTTTGGACCGACGTGTCTTCATTCTCATTGGTTTCCATGAATTGTTTAAGTTCTTCTTTGATCTCCTGGTTGATCCACGCATTCTTAAGCAAGGTGGTCTTTAGCTTCCAGGTGTTTGAATACCTTCCAAACTTTTCCTTGTGGTTGAGCTCCAGTTTCAAAGCATTGTGATCTGAGAATATGCAGGGAATAATCTCCGTCTTTTTTTATCGGTTGAGTCCTGATTTGTGACCCAGTATGTGGTCTATTCTGGAGAAGGTTCCATGTGCACTTGAGAAGAATGAGTATTCTGTTGTTTAGGGTGGAATGTTCTGTATATATCTATAAGGTCCATCTGTTCCAATGTGTCATTCAATGCTTTTGTTTCTTTTTGATTTTCTGCATGGATGATCTATTACTGAGAGAGGCATGTTAAGATCTCCTACTATCAATGTATTCATATCAATATGACTCTTTATCTTGATTAATAGTTTTCTTATGTAATTGGCTGCTCCCATATTGGGGGCATAGATATTTACAATTGTTAGATCATTTTGGTGGATAGTCCCTTTAAGAATGATGTAATGTCCTTCTGTATATCTGACTACAGTCTTTAGTTTAAAATCTAATTTATCTGATATGAAAATTGCTACCCCGGCCTTCTTTTGAGGCCCATTGGCATGAAAGATGTTTCTCTATCCCTTCACTTTCAATCTGGGTGTATCCTTAGGTTAGAAATGGGTCTCCTGTAGACAACATATGGATGGGTCCTGTTGTTTTATCCAATCTGCAACCCTGTGTCATTTTATGGACGCATTTAGGCCATTCACATTGAGAGTGATTATTGATAGATACGTTTTTATTGACATCATGTTACCTTTGAAGTCTTTCTTTTTGTAGATTGTCTCTATATTTCTGTTCAATAATATTCTTAGGATTTTTTGCTCTTTTATAGAACCCCCCTTAATATTTCTTGCAGTGTCAGCTTGGTGGTCGCATACTCTTTTAAGCCTTGCCAGTCTTGGAAACTCTTTATCTCTCCATCCATTTTGAATGTCAGTCTTCCTGGATAAAGTATTCTTGGCTGCATGGTTTTCTCAATTAGTGCCCTGAATATATCTTGCCAGTCCTTTCTGGCTTGCCAGGTTGCTGTGGACAGGTCTGACGTTATTCTGATGGGCTTTCCTCTGTATGTAAGGAGCTTCTTTGTCCTAGCTGCCTTCAAGAGAGTTTCTCTAGAATTATAATTCCTCATTCTTACTATCAGGTGTCTCGAGGTGTTTCAAGGATCTAAAATCTTGCGGGGGGGGGGGAACCGTTCTGCCTCTAGTACATGAACGCTCTTTCCATTTGCGAGATTCAGAAAATTTTCATGAAGAACGTGTTCCACTATATCTTCTAGACTGCTTTTTTTCCTCCCCTTCAGGGATTCCAATAATTCTGACATTGGAACATTTCATGGCATCATTTATTTCCCTGATTCTGTTTTTGTGGCTTCTAAACTGTTTGTTCCAGGCTTCCTCCTGATCCTTTCTCTCTGTTTGTCCTCCAGGTCACTAATTCTATCTTCTGTCTCAGTTACCTTAGCTTTTAGAGAATTTAGTTTAGATTGAAACTCATTGAGAGCCTTGTGAACATCATCCCTGGTGGTTTTCAGTTCTGCCCTAATATTGTGAACATCATCCCTAGTGGCTTTCAGTTCTGCCCTAATCAATTCTGTTTGGTCATCCATGGCTTTCTCCAACCTAGCTATTGCCTGGATAATTGTTAGCCTGAATTCCCTTTCTGATATAATGTCTATGTTGGTAGCCATTAGCTCTGTTGCAGAGGGCCCATCCTCTGAATTTTTCTTCTGCTGGGCATTCCTCCTCCTAGTCATTTTGGTGATAGATGGCTGAATGGTTGTAGCTGGATGTATCGACCTTGGTGCAGTGAAGGTGCACCCTGGAACGCTTCTGAGCAATCAAGAGTCCCCACCCAAACAAAAGAAAAAAAGAAAGAGAGAAAGAAGAAAAAAAGAGAGAGAAAGAGAGACAGGAAAAAGAAAGAAGGATAAAAGAGAAGGCTCAGCCCAAATGGGCCCCAAGGTAAGGTTTGTGAAGTATACAAACAAAAACAGACAAACAAAAAAGACTGATAAAAGTATATGACAAGAGAAGAAAAAAATATGTACATATATATGTAGAAGCAAAACAAAGAAACAAACAGACAAACAAGAAAAGAACCTCATTAAAAAGAACCCCAAGTATAAGATTTATATAGTACCAGGACAAACACAAATATACAGAAATACTGGCAGGAGAAAAAGGTGGGAGAGTGGTTGTAAATTCTCAGTGTGTGTGAGGAAGTTTATTTTGATTCTTTCTGGATGTATCTTGATATCTTTTTTAAAGGACACAACTTTCCTAAGATAACAGGGGATTAAAAATTGGTTTACCTATAGGGGTAGCATTGATTGGGGAAAGAGGATTACCTTGGAGTTTAACTCTATATGAATATTAGCAAATAAAAGTAAAGAAAAGAATGATCTAAACTAAAGTAAAATTTTTAAAAAAAATTAAAAAAATAGAAAAGCAAAGGAAAACATGGATATATGTATCAAAAAGTTCAGGTTAAAAGGTTATTATGGAATTTGTGTACCGGACATCTCACTGTGATGGTAAATAGGGTAAAAAAAAACTATATAAAAAATAAAAAATAATTTAAAAAGAAAAATTTAAAAAATGAACCAGAATAGTGGGAACGAATTAAAAATTAAACATTGTATCTATGAAGTAGTATTGATTGTTCTCTTCTCGGTTTTGTTTTGTTTTGTTTTTTTCCCCCGGTTGGCTTTCTGGAGGAGGGGTCTGCCACGTGGGTTTTCAGGCGTGTTTCCTGAGTTAAGTCCTCCTGCCCCCCTCAAGGGGGTGGGCTCTGAGGAAACCGGCCCTTCAGGCTTTTGTTCTCTGGAGGTTTTTATGTTGATTCATTTGTTTTCTCTCCCCTTGGCAGCTCCTGATGGTTCTTGGAGGTTTAGAGGAAAGCAAACTGCACCCAGACCTCCATTCCAGAGAGAAGCCTCATTCCATTCCCCTCTGGGTGCTGCAGAGCAGGTTCCCAGCCGCAATCTCTGGGGACACCTGTGTATCTTGCTTGTACTCAAAACCACAATAGCGGCAGCTGTCTGGGCAGCTCCAGACCGCCAGAGAGGTTCCAAGCAGTGATCGCACCCTGAGATTTTCCCACTGGCCCGGGCTAGGAGCGATCAGACTTTCCAGGTCCGAGAGCGCCGGGCTGGCGCCTGCACGCGCCTCTCTCAGGGGAGGGGGTGTGGCACATCTCAGGCTCTGCTAGTGCAGAGGGGCGCAAGAGTGGGGGCTGCAAAAAGGCTGTTTCTGCCACGCAAGGGACTCAGCCCCTCCCGCACGCCAAGCACCCTTAGGAGGTCTCCTTGTGGCTCAGGAACCAAGACCTGGTTTCTCTGCTGCACTCTCCCTGGCTCAGCGCCAGGGGTGTCTGTCCTCGGTGGGGGACTTAAGCCCCTGTCCCTAACCATTCCAATTCCCACAATTTCCCTCCACGATCCTTTGCTCTTTTTGAGTGCTTTCTACCAGACTTCAAGTTAATGCTGGTCCCCAGACTCAGGGCACTCTTGTATTGGGGTATCACTTTCCAATGGGTCACTTCTGGTGGCTCCCTCCCCCTTTTGTTTATCTTCTGATACCAGTCTGATATTCCTACTCCGCTTTACCTGCCCACTGGTATCTTCTGCCCCCGTAGAGATCCAGATGTGTAGAATTCTGATCTCAGGCTGATTTCATGGGTGATCAGAGTTCCTTGGTATGTAATCAGCTCACTTTAGGGGACAGGTTGAAACGGCGCCCCCTCCTAGTTCCCCGCCATCTTGCCCCCCCTGTCCCAACTACTTTTATTTTTTTCCTCATGAATATCTCTGAATCTGTATATTTTTATTCAATTTTCTGGGTTATTCACACCAGTGTGGGTGTTGTTTAGTTATATCTATTGCTTAGTTCAAGCAAGTTATATGCATTGCTTAGTTTTAGCACTTATCGTATCTCACTTAGATTACAGCTATTGTTTTCTTACTATGTTCTTGCTCTAGTGTCTCCACTGGTGTAATTTTCCTAAAATATAAATATTATGGTATCATTTCCCTACATTAAAACTATTCCATGACCTATAGTCCTCACAGGACAAAATATCCATGCCCTCAGTATGGACTATTTAGTCAAGATGTAGATTTTACTAAGGACCAGTTACATTATTTGTAAGCCCAATGAAAAATGAAACTGTGGGACCTCTTGTTCATAAATAAGAAATCCAAGATGGTGATGAAAGCACTAAACCTGGCACAAGGTTTTCAAAGCACAAGGCCCTTTGCAACTGCATTGACCACACACACACATGAAGCTGGTCTTGATTTCACTTACTACTTATCACATCATTTTCTGACATTTCCCACACTCACGAATGCCATCAGGTTTAGGAATACCTAATTATAAATTCTGAAATACATCTGGTGCTCTGCCCTTTTAGGCTACTACAATGCCATTCATCCTCTTTTTCTGGAAAGTCTTCATGCTTAGTTTTGTTTGAAAAAAAAAAAATGTTTATTTTCTCTTAAGAACTCAACTCCTGTCTCTTACTATAAGAAAATTCCCCTGAAAAATTTAATAGTTTGATCACTGTTTTCTGGATGATACTATCATACGTAGCATATATTTATGTTTGCATTTATCACATAATTACAGATTTTACTTATATATATTTTTCTCTAAGGCTAGATTAGCCTCAAGAGGAAGGTCCATATTTCAATTATATTTTAATCTCCCATGCTTGGTTCAATGCCTGGTAGGTATTAAACACATGCAATGTTCCTTGAATGATTTATGCATTATAATAATTCTAAATATTTTGAAGTTGTGAGTCACTAAAATTTGTTTGCTCTGCTTATGAAAGTTTGGTGATGCAACTTCCTATAAGTAGGTCAAATTTACAGTTTACTTGGGTTGTAAATTTTGTGTTTTAATTTTTTTATTTAAGCATAATTGACACATAATGTTACATTAGTTTCAGGTGTACAATATAGTGATTCAACTTCTCTATACATTATGCTATGCTTATCACAAGTGCAGTTACCATATATCACCATACAATGCTATTATAATATCATTAATTATATTCCCTATGTTGGGCCTTTTAGGTTGCAAATTTTGGAACCATTTGAAACTATTTTGTATTTGAAAATATTTGGAGTCATTGAAAAGGTGTTTTAAAATGTCCTGTTTGATAACTCAGGCATAGTGTGAAACTCACTTCTAAAATCCACACTGAATCCATTAATTCCCTGCCTCCATCTAGGGGTGAGGGACCAACTGAGGTTTTTATATTTCTTGCTATTTTAAACAGACTGCATAATCTCTATTATTATTTCTGCTTAAATTAGAAGTTCTCAGATACTGTATGAATAAATTATTACTAGGAAGCATAAATCAAATATTATCAGAGAAAATAAGTTTGAGCATTAAGGCTTAAGCAATGAGAGGTATCACATGTTTACTTGTAGGCTTCACTATGGAAGATGTTAAAGGAATTAGAAGGACCCATGACATTTAAGAAAATATATCAAAATGGTGATGATATACCAGGGGAAGATGGCACACTAGAAGTATCCTGAACTCACCTCTTCCCATAGATTATAACTAGATAGCACCCACATCAGTGTGAATAACCCAGAAAACAATGAGGAGACTGGAGAACAGACTCTCCACAGTAAAACATAGAGAAGAGACTGTTGAAAATGTTAGGAAGGGTAAAGATGTGATCAGGAATCAAGCTGACACTCAAGACTAGGAGGGAGGGACATCACAGACATGGGGAAGGGAGAGGAGCTGACCCCACACTGGGCACAGGGACCTGCACTGTTAAGATAAATCCTCATAATATCTGGCCTCAAAAACCAGAGAGGCTTAACTGTGTCAGACACTAAGTGGGGTTCAACACCTGGAATGTCAAAACTCAGCAACTCAGCTCTGGGAGAGCTGGAGGGCAAAAGCAAATTGATACCCTGCCCTTAAAGAGACAACATAACAAACAGCCCAGCCGAGACACAGCATGGAAGCAGCAGTTTGAAAAATACCTGGGGTATACAGGAAGATTTATTTACTAATCTCAGAAAATTGCTGGAGGGGCAGGTATCTTTTGGAGACTTCTTCAAGAACAAAAATCTGGTGGACATCATTTCCCTCCCCTGTCCCCAGCCTAGATACACAGAAACCTGTGGGAACAAGCATAGTCAAAATACTCCATCTTGATTATTAACAACTTGCCAGCCTCTGAGTTCTCCTGCAGACCCACCCTTCCAACCTGCCTTTGGCAAGAATCAATCCAACACAGTGCCACAAGCACGGCATTGAGCAAGCAGTCCCAACAAGGCCAGCACCACTGTAAAGTGACTTCTACCCCAGGAAGTGGGGAAGATAACCACACACACCATTCCAACAGTCTGGGGATAGACAGATGGTCTGATTATAGGCCCAGTCCATCAAAGAAAGCCTCTCAGGGGACAATAAAGAGTGAGTGCCCCACAACCACATCTCTAGCAAACACCTCATCTGCGCCAACTCAAGCCCAAAGCAGCCCCAGACTGGCCCATTAATAGCACAGGGATCAAATCTTGCCCACAACAGGCAAAGAAAGCTTGGACAGAAAGCAAACATGGTTCAGCCACAATGGTAGAGTAGCATGCAACACACACAGGAGACATCCCTGAAGTTCCAGGTTCTGGTGAACAGGGGACATTGCACTGCAGGACACTATAAGACCTCTTCTTCATGAGGCCACTACTTTCAAGGTTAGGAGACATAGCTGACTTTCTTAACACAGCGAAACAGATAAATAGAATTAGACAAAATGAGAAGAAAGAGAACTATGTCCCAAATGAGATAACAGGACAAAATCACAGCAAGAGAGCTAAATAAAGTGGGGATAAGTACATCTGACAGGGAACTTTAAGTAATTGTCATAAAGATACTCACTAGGCTTGAGGAAAGAGTGGAGGACCTCAGTGAGACCCTCAACAAACATAAAAACATAAAAAAGAACCAATCAGAGATGAAGAACTCAATAACTAAAATTAAAAATACACTAGGTATAATAAATAGTAGACTAGAGGAAGCAAAAGAATGGATCAGTGGTCTGGAAGACAGTAATGGAAAGCAATCAGACTGAATGGGAGAAAGGAAAAAAATAATAAAATATGAGAATAGATTAAGTGAACTCAGCAACACCATCAAGTGTAACAACATTCACATTATAGGAGTCCCAGAAGGAAAAGAGAGAGTAAAGGGGGCAGAAAACTAATCTGAAGAAATAATAGCTGAAAACTGCCCTAATCTGGGGAAGGAAATAAAAATTCAGATCTAGGACACAGAGAAAACACCCAATGAAATCAATCCAAGGAGTTCCACACCAAGACACATCGTAATTAAAATGGCAAAAAGTAGTGATAAACAGAGAATTTTAAAAGCACTAAGAGAAAAGAAAACAGTTACCAGGTAAACCTCATAAAGCTATCAGCTGGTTTTTCAGCAGAAACTTTGTAGGCTAGAAGTAAGTGTATGTTATATTCAAAGTGCCGAAAGGAAAAAAAAATTATATATATATATATATAAACATATATATATACATATATATGTTTATATATATATATTTATTTATTTATTTATTTATAAAGAGAGAGAGAAAGAGAGGGATTCACAAAATAAAAGGATGTAAAGGATGTAAAGTATGACAATATATACCCAAAATGTGGTAGAAAGAGGAGTAAAAATTTAGTATTTTTAGGTGGGTTCAAACTTAAGCAAGCAACCACCAACTTAATATAGACTGTTCTATGCATAACATGTTATATATAAACATAAAGGTAACCACAAATCAAAAACTTATGATAGACATGCAAAAAAATAAAAGGAATCCAAGTATATATCACTAAGGAAAGCCAGCAAACCATAAGAGAATAGAACAAGAGAAGAAAGGAACAAATAAGAACTAGAAAAATAACCATAAAACAAGTAACAAAATGGCAATAAGTACATACCTATCAAGAATTACTTTGAATGTAAGTGGACTAAATGCACCAATCAAAAGACAAGATCCATCTATATGCTACCTATAAGAGACTCATTTCAGACCTAAAGACACACGCAGAATGAGAGTGAAGGGTTGGAAAACATTTATCATGTGAATGGAAATGAAAAGAAAGCCAAGGTAGCAATACTGACATCAGAAAAACTAGACATTAAAACAAACACTGTAACAAGAGACAAAGAAGGACAGTACATAATCATAATGGGAACAATCTCACAGGAAGATATAATAATGGTCAATATTTGCGCACCCCACATAGGAGCACCAAATATAAAAAGCAGCTACTAACAAACATAAAGACATAAATTGATCATAATACAATAATAGTAGGGGAGTTTAACATCCCAGTTACATCAGTGGGTAGATCAACCAAACAGAAAATCAATAAGGAAACAGGGACTTTGAATGACAGATTGGACCTGAGGCATCTAACAGGTATAGTCAGATCATTCAATCCTAAAATAGAAGAATACACATTCTTTTCAAGTGCATATGGGACACTGTCCAGAAGAGATCACATAGTAGTGCACAAAACAAGTTTCAATAAATTCATAAAGATCAGAGTTATACCACATTATCTTTTTCTCACCACAATGCTATGAACTAGTAATCAACCACAAAAAATGAATCTAGAAAGACCACAAATATATAGAAGTTAAATAACATGCTACTAAACAATGAATGACTCAACCAAGAAATCAAAGAGAAAATCAAATAATATATGGAAACAAATGAAAATGAAAATACAATGATCCAAAATCTTTGGGATAGAGCAAAGCAGTTCTGAGAGGGAAGATTATAGCAATACAGCTTACATCAAGAAGCAAGAAATAAAATCTTTAAAAAAAAATGAGGAATGGGGGCACCTGGCTGGCTCAGTTGTTAAGCATCTGTCTTCGGCTTCGTTCATGATCCCAGCATCCTCAGATGGAGGGGTCCTCAGCAGGAAACCTGCTTCTCCCTCTCCCATTTTCCCTGCTTGTGTTCTCTCTCACTGTCTCTCTCTCTCCTTGTCAAATAAATAAACAAAATCTTAAAAAAAAGAAAAAAGAAAAATCTCAAATAACCTAAACTTACACCTACAGGAATTAGAAAAACAAGAACAAAACCCAAAACCAGTCAAAGGAAGGAAATAAGAAAGATTAGAGCAGAAATAAACAAAATAGAAAGTAAGAAAAGAGAATACAAAACAAAACAAAATTTTTTAAAAAATCAATAGAAAAATCAATAAAACTAAGAGTTGGGTCTTTGAAAAGATCAACAAAATTGATAAACCTTTAGCCAGACTCATAAATAAAACAAAACAAAACAAAAACAAAATAGAGAGAGCTCAAATAAAATCAGAAATGAAAGAGGAGAAAAAAATTGACATCTCAGAAATACAAAAGATTATAAAAGAATACTATGAAAAATTATATGCCAACAAATTGGGCAACCTAGAAGAAATGGATAAATTTCTAGAAATATATAACCAACAAAACTGAAGCAGGAAGAAAAAAAATTCAAATACATTGATTACCAGCACAAAAACTGATTCAATAATCAAAAAACTCCCAACAAACAAAAGGCCAGGATCAGATGGCTTCATAGGTGAAGTCTACCAAACATTTAAAAAATAGTTAATACTTATATTCTCAAACTATTTCAGAAAGTAGAAGAGGACAGTAAGCTTCCAAATTCATCCCATGAGGCCAGCATTACCCTGATATTAAAATAAGATAAAGGCACGAAAAAAAGAACTATAGACCAATACCTCTGATGAACACAGATGCAAAATCTTCAACCAAATATTACCAAGCTGAATCCAACAATATATTACGAAAATCATACACTACAGTTAAGCGGGATTAATTCCTTAGATGTAAGAATGGTTTAATAATCACAAACCAATAGACATGATTCATCACATCAACAAAAGGAAGGATAAAAACCATATGATAATTGTAATAGATGCAACTGACAAAGTGTACAACATTTGACATTTAACAATGTACAACATCCATTCATGATAAAAACCCTCAAAAAGTAGGTTGAGAAAGAATATTTCTCAACATAATAAAAGCCTTATATGAAATACCTACAGCTAACATGAGACTCAATGGTGAGAAACTAAAAGCATTTCCCCTAAGATAAGGAACAAGACAAAGATGTCCTTTCTTACCACTTTTATTCAACATAGTACTAGAAGCCCTAGCCACAGTAATCAGACAAGAGAAAGAAATAAAATATATCCAAATTGGTAGAGGTAAAATTCTCACTATTTGCAGATGACATGATACTATATATAGAAAATCCTTAAGACTCTAGCAAAAAACTACTAGAACTGAAGAATGAACTCAGTAAAGTTTCAGGGCACAAAATCAGTACACAGAAACCTGTTATATTTTTATATAGTAATAATGAAGTAGCAGAAAGAGAAATTAAGAAAACAATCCTATTTACAATTTCACCAAAAATAATAAAATATCCTAGGAATAAACTTATCTAAGGAGGTGAAAGACCTGTGCTCTGTAGAACACTGATGAAAGAAATTGAAGATCTCACAAACAAATGAAAAAATAGTCCATGCCTATGGGAAGAACAAATATTGTTAAAAGATGAATAGTACCTAAAGCAATCTACAGATTTAATGCAACCACTATGAAAATACCAACAGCGTTTTTCATGGGATTGGAACAAATAATCCAAAAATTTGTATAGAATCACAAAAGGTTCTGAATAGCCAAAGCCATCTTGGAAAAAAAAATAAAACTGGGGTTGTCATAATTCCAGATCTCTAGGTATACCATAAACCTATAGTAATTAAAATAGTATTGTACTAGTACAAAATAGACACATGTAGTAATATAACAAAACAGAGAACCCAGAAATGAAGTCATGATTCTATGGACTATTAATCTTTGACAAAGAAGGCAAGAATAGCCAATGGGAAAAAGACAGTGTCTTCAACAAATGGTGTTGGGAAAACTGGATAGTTACATGCATGCTACAGAGATCCTAGAGAGCTTCCTAGCTCCTTACACCACATGGGGACAGAGGGAAAAATGAGGGTAATGGACAGAAAAAGGATCCTCATTGGAACAAGACTATACTGGCAACTTGATCTTGGACTTCCCAGCCTCAAGAAGTGTGGAAAATAAATTTCTCTTATTTATAAGCCATCCAATCTATAGCATTTTGTATATAGAAGTCCAAAAGGATTGAGCCATCTTACATACTATAGAATGCATAGAAAATTGGTGTACTTTGCAAACAAGTTTAAAATGTAATAAAACTATTGTTTCATAGGTTTTGGAAAGCAAAATTAAGCTTCCTACTTTTGTTTCATTTTTATGCCTAATTTAATGAGCCAAGGCATGGTATTTAATTTAAATATGCTAACTTGGATTTGGATGTCAAAACTATTATTTAAAAATTTTTGGTTCTTTAAAAGTTGTTATGGAAGATATTTTTATCTCCTTTTATGATATAAGACCTAATAAAGAGAAATCCGGGGGGGGGAAAGAATAGAAAGGAAATTCTGTTGTTCAATATAAATGTATTAGTAGAAATTAATTTATATGAATAAGTTAGTAGGAAAATGGTCTGCAGGAAGAAATAGAATTATAAGGTAATTGAGTAGACCATTATAGGGATTTCAAATGAATAACAGAAACAAATTAATAGCCATACTTAAATCCCCAGCTTCTTATGAGCTTGTATCTTTAATAACTGACTAGAGTATCCTTGAGATTCCTAGGAATGCTGGTCCAGCAATGGTCCCATTTTCCATAGCCTGGAATGATTCCATTATAGTACAAGGAATTTTTCATTGTTTTATCCTAGAAAGAAAAGATTATTAAAAGTAATTAAACTTTGAAACTTTGAAACTAAACTTTGAAACTTATAATAGAATGCATAGAATGAATTCCAAAGAAAAACAACAAAAAAAGAACCTTTTTTAAAACTTAAAGGTAGAATTTTCACTTAAGCAAAATCTAGAAAAATATAATTTATGCATAATTTTCTATTAAATAAAATTCTATAAATTATTCCTCAATGGAGCTATTTTTTAAGTTTAAAAAAGGATTTGAGGAGAAATTATAACTTTTAATTTATAAAGCATGGCTTTTTTATTATCTGAAATCCTCAAACTGTTTGTATATGTCATTTAAAACTTTATCCTCCCATTACTGCTATAAGGCAGATAGCAAGGAATGATTTGCCCTATTATTATTATCATCATTTGCCAAGATAATTAACTTTTATAATAACTGGAATAGCTTGTATTATCATGTAAATATTTGATGCCTCTCTTTAGAACCTCCTCCTGTGAATAGCTCTCTGCTGTGTCCCCCCTTAGAAGAGGCTTAGTCTTCTCTGCCTCACTGATGCCGAAGTGGCCATGTAATTTGCTTTGGTCAATACAGTGACAGAAGCCATGAGGTGTGCCATTTCCAAGAAGAAGCTTCAAGAGCCACTGAGTGTTTCCTACACTGTTCCTTTTTTCCTCCATATGAGAGCAACTCTCTGAGTCCCAGCAAAACGCAGATATACTGTCAGCCTATGCTGGGCAAGTGGGTGAGAAATGAAACCTTTGTTGCTGAAAGTCACTGAGGGCTTGGGGGTTGTTTGTATCATGGTATCATGCCAGAATTTAGTCTAATCTGGAGCACGGCATTAATATTTAAAAAAAAATCTTGTTCTAAATTTGGTTTTGTTCATATAGACTTTACTTACGAAAACAGAGAATGAAATAAAAGCCATATGGAGTAAGTGATGTCTATACATAAGTAAAGGGAATGAGTTTGCGTTGATTGCCTGCTATGTCTCATTTAACTCTCACAACCCTGAAAGATAGGGAGTATTTTGTTGATCTTTAGATGAGGACACTAAGGCACTTTTAAATGAAAAAATTCTAGTTGACTTCCAGTGCCGATGTAAATAATTACACAACATGTTACTTAAATATATATAATGATAAAATTATATTTAATTCTTGGAACATAAATATTTTGTAACTATTTTAAAAAGTCCATAAACAACTATGTAATCAATAATATTCAAGTTGACATTAATTTAATTTAAAAGATCTTATAGTTAAGCTGAAACTATATCAGGCTTCAGAAATTAAATATGGTATCTATTGTTGGAAACATAATTTTTTGTTCGTTTTTAGTTCAGATGTTTATACTATTGTGTGCAGCATATTTCATTTTTATACCACATTTCTTATTATGGAGGACTAAAACACTTTTTTTCTCCACTTAACATCCTATGATTATTTTCCATCCAATTGGTACAAAGAAAAAAATTACATATTAAAGTCACTAATTTTCTTTTTCATAAAACTTGGATAATTTTTTTTCATTAGACAATACTAACTAGATACAGAATGAATCTCTGGCCAGTAAACAGATACTTAAAAGTATAATCCAAATTGTTCAAGATACGTTTTTCTATTAACATTGAAAGTAATCCATAGGTTTATAATAAAATAGAAAATATATAGCTTCATATGAATTGTTTCATTGAGATCTGAACATATGGAACATAAGGAAACAGTGTTCTATAGGTTGAGAAATCCCAATTAAAGCTTGAGGTGTTAAATAAACCTGTAAGTCATACAGCTCAAAAGTGGTGAAGCACAGAATTGAATCCAATTCATTCTCCTTTTTAGTTACTACAAAAAGGAAAGTACTAAATATAGTACTATCTCATTTAAGTAAATAGTTTTTAAAAACTCACAAACTTATAATCAATTAATACTGAAAAGTAAAAAGGAAGAAAAGCATTGGCTAAAAGGATAGCAGAATATCAGAGAAATACATAAATATATAAATCAGATCCATTGTTTCTAGAAGCAGATACCAACAGATACATGTTGAAGAAAATCAGTTCAAACTGCTTTATGCTCGTTTATGTATCTTCTATTTATGTTGCTATATTTTCTTTTTTTTTTAAGATTTTATTTATTTATTTATTTATTTGAGAGAGAGAGGGTGAGAGCATGCATCTGTGAGAGTGTGGGAAAGAGCAGACGGAGAGGGAGAGAGAGACTCCTGACTCAGGGCTTGATTCATGACACTGAGATCATGACCTGAACAGAAATCAAGAGCAGGACACTTAAACAATTGAGCCACCCAGGTGCCCCTATATTGCTATATTTTTAAAAAATGATTGGAGATAACTTACAATTAAAAGAGAAATAGAAACAAGGGAGACAATTAAAGCCAGGTAAAAAACAATTCATAGGACAGAAGGAAAATAATACCAAAATAAGAACACTAGTTTAATAGAAATTTACTGCACTTTAGAATCAAACATAGTTATGACTTCGCAGGCAGCTAAATTAAGATGGTATTTCATAAATTTTGTAGCTTTTATTTCCAAATAAGATAAATCTATTTTTCAAAGTATTATTCGATATCAAGGATAAGATAGAACATAAATTTGATAATTTTTTTCAAGAAAAAGTAAACTCAATCAATGACTCTAAAATTTATTCTACCATAGAGTAAAAAAAAGTACAAATTCTTTTATTTTTTTATGTTAGATTTAATCTACAACTCAAAAAAATTCACTCTTATGGGACTTATAGGAAGTTGGATTTTGTCACTCTCAGATATCATGTCTATTCTATTCAGAATAGTATAATTGTTGTGGGTCTAATAAATTTAAGCCTTTGAAGAAGAACATCTGATCTCTCTGCATGGTCTCTAATGGCATGCCGTGCTTTAAACCCACTTATCCCTTAACCTTGGGCGATTCTGACACTTGTGAGGCAGAACTGTGGTCTATCTACCCTCTTCAGGTCCACAACACAGATATTCTCTCTGAAGTGTACCACCTTACTGGGTAATGTGGGGGAGCTGTCACAAGCCCTCTTTCTTGTGGAACATAAAAAATTCCAATTTTTTCGGAAAGTTTTCAAGAAGCTCTTCAAATAACCCCCTATTCTTTCAGTGCCCACCAGCCACATGGAAACCATTCTCTGTATCTTCTCTTTTTCTGGATTGATCATAAATATTTTCGCATTAAAGCCCCATTATAAACATGATGGAGCTGGAAGTTAGAAAATTGGATTTTGTTCTTTTTATTCTTACTAATTTACTTTGTTAGATATACATTATTTAAAAGGTGAAGTCTTAGGAATACTCAAAGTAGGTTTTGTTGATTTATTGTTGCTGTTCTGTTAGACTTGGTAACATAGCATGTTACTACTTATTCAATTAAGGCTATTAAGTTTTAATTACCAAGACAGAGAAGATGGAAAAAGAAGAAAAATCTTCTTTCTTGAAAATTAGGAGATCGGAATATGGTCTAAAATGTTTTCATTTGTTTTATGCCTTTATTCTCTCTCTTTTCTCGATGTGGTAAAATAAACAAAATATTTACCATTTTAACCTTCTTCGGTGTACAGTTCAGTGGCATTAAGTACATTCACACTGTTGTGTAATCATCACCACTATCCATCCCCAAAACTTCTGTGTCATCTGAAACTGAAATTCTGCATCCATTAAACAGTAACTTCCCATTCTGCTTATCCTTAAGCCCCACGTAATCACTACCCCACCTTCTGTCTTTATGAATGTAAGACAAAATCTGACTGTTCAAGGCACCTCATTTGGTGGAATCAGACAATATTGATTCCTTTTCTGTCTAGCTTATTTCAATTAGCAGAATGTCTTCAAGCTTCATCTATGCTGTAGCATGTATCAGAATCCAATTCTCTCTTACGGTATTTTTCTTTATCTGGATAACATAACCATGTTTGGCAACAAAGCTGAGAATGGAGTTGGAATTAATGAGTTTAGTGGGCAGTAAATTAAAAAGAGAAATTCTGGGGAGCTAAAAGAGAAAATGCAGAAGCTGATATTTCAGTTCTTGTATTTTTCCATTGTACTAGAAAATTAATTTGAACACATTTCAGCACTTCTCCATTTGTGATTCACGTTGGACATAGAACTTTTTAAATTTATTGCTTGGTTAGAAAATGGATAAAAACTTTATAACAGCCTCCCTACCCATCCTTGTCTTCCCAAATCTTATGAAAACCAGCAGACTTTTCTATTAAAAACCTAGTCATGTAAGACGCTGACATTGTTCTAAAACAATGCAGTGAGCAGGGAGGACAAAGACTGCCAAGTTAAACACAAAGGATAAAATCTGTCTGCATATTCCCACACCCTTAAACACGTATTCCAGTATGAACAGCCTGTCAGGTTTGGATGAGAGAACTTGGCCCACCAGGCAATCATTCTCAGAAGAACTCAGCTCTCTCCAGAAACTGCATTTATATTTCCCAGATGGTTATGTCTTTTATCAAAAGAAACAGTTGAGAAATGGTCAACTCAGCATCAGAAAAAGTAGTCCAGCTATGATGACTAGTTTCACCTAAAGATAAAAATGGGAAGGTGTAGGAGAGCAAGGCAGTTGAGGTGTTTAGATTCTCAAGAATAATATTAAGTTCATGTAAACGAAGATGGGGAAAATCAGTGCTTGTCAGAAGACAAGTGACTTTTTCTTCAGGAAGTTTATGTACAAACCTAGCTTAAGTTGTTTTTTTTTTTTTAACTTCAAAATAAGTAAAGCAATTATGTTAAGTGCATAGTACTCAGGACAAAATTAAAACAAAAATGTTTGCATAATATAATGGCTATATATATGCCTGTATGTATGAGTCCATAAAAATACATATAATCTTTTTAAAGACTTATTTATTTGAGAGAGGGAAGACAGAGAGAAAGAGAGAGAGAGAGATCAATCAGGGAGCAAGGGCAGAGGGAGAGGGAGACAAAATCCCAGGGACACTCTTTGCAGAGCATGGAGTCCCACACAGATCTGGATCTCATGATCCAGAGTTCACAACCTGAGCTGAAATCAGGAATTAATCACTCAACTGACTGGACCACTGAGGTCCCCCACATATATTCTTTAATAGATGTTTGTGATTCCCTCATACACCTTTCTTTGCAAAACCCTTGCAAAACAAGGTGTTTTTTTGTTTTTTGTTTTTATGAAACTTACTGGATTTGCAAATATCTCCTCCCATTCTGTAGGTTGCCATTTCATTTTGTTGATGATTTCCTTTGCTATAGAGAAGCTTTTTACTTGGATATAGTCCCACTTGCTTATTTTGCTTTTGTTGCCTTGGCTTTTGTTTTCAAATCCAAAAAATCATTGAGAAGATTTATGTCCAGGAGTTTACCCTCTATCCTTTCTTCTAGGAGTTTCATGATTTCAGGTCTTATGTTCAAGTCTTTATTCTGTGTTGATTTTGTATATGGTATAAGACAATAGTGCAGTTTCTTTCTTTCTTTGTTTCTTCCTTCCTTTCTTTCTTTTTTTTTTTTTTTTTTTGCTTGTTGCTGTATAGTTTTCTCAACACCATTTATTGGAAAGCTTGTCCTTTCCTCATTGTATTTTCTTGGTTCCTTTGTCATAAATTAAATGACCACATACATGTAGGCTTATTTATGGGCTCTCTATTCTGTTCTATATTGATCTATGTGTCTGTATTTATGCCAATACTATGCTGTTTTTATTACTGTTACTTTGTAATACAGTATGTAAACAGGAAATGTGCTATCTCCAGCTTTGTTCTTTCTTCCCTAAGATTGCTTTGGCTATTTGGGGTCTTTTGGTTCCTTATAGATTTTAAAATTGTTTGTTCTCTTTCTGTGAAAAATGGTATTAGAATCTTGATAAGGATTGCATTGAATCTATAGACTGCTTTGGGTAACATGGACATTTTAACAATATTAATTCTTCCAATATATATGCAGGAATGTCTTTCCATTTATTTGTATCTTCTGCAATTTTTCATCAATGTCTTATAGTTTTCAGTGGACAGATCTTCCACCTCCTTGGTTAAATTTATTTCTTGATTAAATTTATTAGGTATCTTATTTCTTTTGATATAATTATAAATGACATTGTTTTATCAATATATTTTTCTGATCACTCATTATTAGTGTATGCAAATACAACTGATTTTTATATAGTGATTTTGTATCCTACAAATTTACTGAATTTGTATATTACTTCTAATTTTTTTTTGTGGCATCTTTAGGGTTTTCTGTATATATCATGTTATCTGCAACTAGAGGCAGTTTTATCTTTCTTTTCCAATTTAGATGCCTTTTATTTCTTTGCAAATCATATGATAGGGATATAATATCCAAAATTATAAAGAACACCTAAATAGCAGGAAAACAATCTGATTAAAAAATGAGCAAGGGAGGTTAAGGAAGATGGCAGAGAAGTAGCAGGCTGAGACTACATCAGGTACCAGGAGATCAGCTAGATAGCTTATCAAACCATTGTGAACACCTACAAATCCAACGGGAGATCAAAGAGAGGAAGAACAGCAATTCTGGAAACAGAAAATCAGCCACTTTCTGGAAGGTAGGACTGGCAGAGAAGTGAATCGAAAGCGATGGGAGGATAGACCGCGGGGGAGGGGCCGGCTCCTGGCAAGCAGCAGAGCAATGGAGCACTAAATTGGGACTTTAAAAACTCTGCTCCACGGAGGGACATCGCTCCAGAGGCTAAACCGGGGTGAAGCCCACGCGGGGTCAGCGTGGCCCCAGGTCCTGCAGGGTCACAGAAGGATCGGGGGTGTCTGAGTGTCACAGAGCTAGCAGGTATTGGAGCGGGGAAGCCGGCTACAGAGACAGAGCCGAGGAGTGAACTCTTAGCTCGGGGTTACCTTGAACCGGTCGCAGGCTGGGTGAGCTCAAAGCGCGGTAGATGGGAGTAGCCAGGGCTTTTCTCTGAGGAGTGGGGCCACGAAATCTCCGCTCCTCCAGGCCGGAGACTGGGAGTCTGCCATTTTCATTCCCGTCCTCCAGAACTCTACGGAAAGCGCTCAGGGAACAAAAGCTCCCAAAAGTGAAACGGAGCGGATTACTTAGCCCGGCCCCTGGTAAGGGCGGTGCAGCTCTGCCTCGGGCAAAGACACTTGAGAATCACTACAACAGGACCCTCCCCCAGAAGATCAAAAGAAGTTCAGCCAAGACCAAGTTCACTTAACAAGGAGAGCAGCGGAACTCCAGAGGAGGAGAAAGCAAAGCGTGGAATTCATGGCTTCCTCACCATGATTCTTTAGTCTTGCAGTTAATTCAATTTTTTCTTTAAAGGGCATTTTCCTAGGGTCTTTGCCACCCTTTTAGTATTTTATTTGCTCCTTCATATACTCTTATCTGGAAAAAATGACAAGGCGGAAAAACTCACCACAAAAAAAAGAACAAGAGACAGTACCAAAGGCTAGGGACCTAATCAATACAGACATTG
>PISX010029905.1:0-19416 GCA_004024625.1 Mellivora capensis | reverse complement strand
GTCCTTATCTTTATTTCTTACCTGGAGAGTACCTTATTTCCATATAAGGTAATGCTCTGAATTAGTGCCAGTTAGGACGTATGAATTTCAGGGGGACACAACTGAGCCCATGACATCCACACAATTTGGATTGAGTTACTAGGAGCAGGACTGAACATGTCAGTGAGGAGAAACATCAGCTTTAAGTGGGCAAAGAGAACAGCTCCAGAGGGAAACTGAGAAAAAACTGATTAGAAAGGTACATGAGGGCTGACCCACACACAGGGAAGAGAAATGTTTTTAAAAAGAATGATTAGGGGCGTCTGGGTGGCTCGGTGGGTTGAGCCTCTGCCTTTAGCTCAGGTCATGGTCTCAGGGTCCTGGGAACAAGCCCAGCATGGAGCTCTCTGCTCAGTGGGGAGCCTGCTTCCTCCTCTGCCTGCCTCTCTGTCTACTTGTGATCTCTCTTCAAATGAATAAAGTATTAATAAATAAATAAAATAAAAAAGAGTGGTTAATAATGAATCATGGAACACTACATCAAAAACTAATGATGCACTGTATGTTGGCTAACTGAACATAAGAAAAATAAATAAATAGGGACGTCTGGGTGGCTCAGTTGGTTAAGCGGTTGCCTTTGGCTCAGGTCATGATCCCAGCGTCCTGGGATGGAGTCCCACATTGGGCTCCTTGCTCGGCAGGGAGCCTGCTTCTCCCTCTGCCTCTGCCTGCCACTCTGTCTGCCTGTGCTCACTCTCTGGCTCGCTCTCTCTCTCTGACAAATAAATAAATAAAATCTTAAAAATATATATATATATATAAAAGAAAAATAAATAAATAAAATGAAATTAAAAGAAAAAAGAGTGATTAACGTTGCCAAATGCTTAATAAGCAAGGAAAGATAAAGCTAGAAATTGCCCATTGTCTTTAGATTGTTGCAGTCATGAGACCAAATGGCCAGCCTAGTAGGTGAACTTCAAAGGGCCCACTTAACTCCAACATTTTATGACTTTAAAACCATTGTCCAGACAAACCCATTGAGAGAAGTGTGGGATAGTGAACATTTGTTTGAGTCTCACCTCCCAAACCTCCACCCACTTTCTCAGCCTCCCTTGCAGGTGGGGCTTGAAACTGTGATGTGGACCCTGGCAGTCGGATGGATAAACGTTAGACTTCTGTTGGGATGAAGGCAATAGGAGAAGATGGACCCCAGAGAAGCCATTTTCTGTCTTGTGGCAGAACTCAGCAGAGATATGGACCCTAAAGGCCCATAGGGCCAAAGGTCCAACAGAGAGTCTGTGGTGGCTGTGTTCAGAGGAACAGAATTAGGGCTCATTCTGGAACCATCTGTGGTATAATTTAGGTATTACTCTCAGCTGAGTAGCCTCCAAGCCTGATTCTCTGGATTTCTTAGAGAGTCTCTGAGCCACTTAATATTCTTCTTTTTCATTTATTTTTTTAAAGATTTGTTTTTATTTATTTGTGAGAGAAAGAGAGATAAGAGATAGCATGAGCAAAGGGAGAGAGAGAAGTAGGCTCCCTGCTGAGGGGGGAGACTGACATGGGGCTCCATCCCAGGACCCTGGGATTATGACCTGAGCCAAAGGCAGATGATTGACCAACTAAGCCACCCAGGTACCCCAATATTCTTCTTATTGAATAGAATAGTTTTATTTAGATAAAATTCACATACAATGAAATTCATCTATTTAAGTGTACAGTTCAGTGGTTTTTAGTATATTCACAAAGATGTGAACTATCATCACTATCTAATTCCAGAACATTTTCATCACCCCAGAAAGAATTCTCATACACACTAGTGGTCACTCCCCATTCCCCCGTCCTCTCAGCCCCTAGTGATCACTAATCCACTTTCTATCTCTAAGGATTTGCTTATTCTGGACATTTTATATACATGGAATCATATAATTTGTGGCCTTTCATGCTTCCCTTCTTTTGCTTAGCCAATTTTTTCCAAGGACTATCCCTACTGCAACACATTCCAGTATTTCATTCTTTTTTATTGGCAAAAAATATTTCACTGTATGAATAAACCACATTTTGTTTATCCATTCATCAGTTGATGGACATGTGCATTGCTTCCACTCTTTGGCTAGTATGAATAAAGCTGCTATGAACATGTGAATACAATTTTTTGTTCGGATATGTATTTTCATTTCTCTTGGGTCTGAGAGTAGTGTTGCTGGATCATAGGATAATCCTGTGTTTATAATTTTGAGGAACTGCCAGACTATTTTTCAAATCAGTTACATCATTTTACATTACCACTAGCAATATATGAGGGTTCCGATTTCCTAGTGGGGGTGAAGTGGTATTCATTATGGTTTGGATTTGTATTTCCCTAATGACTAATAACGTTGAGTATCTTTTCATGTGCTCATTGGCCATTTGTGTATCTTCTGTGTGAAGAAATGTCCTTTGAAAGCTTTTGTGCGTTCTATTTTATTTTAAAGATTGATTTATTTTAGAGAGGGCACATGCACCTGGGAGCGTGTGCATGAGTGGGGAGGGGCAGAGGTGGATGGAGAGAGAGCAAGAGAGAGAGAAGCAGACTCCTTATTGAGCATGGAGTCTGACACCAGAGTTCTATCCCAGGACCCTGACACTGGAGCTCCATCCAGAACCCCGAGATCATGACCTGAGTTGAAATCAGAAGTCAGATGGTCAACTGACTGAATCCCCTAGGCGCTCCAGAAATCTTTTGCACATTTTACAAAAATAATTTTTTAAAATTATAGTTAAAAATACATAGCCTAGAATTTACCACTTTAACCAGTTTTATGTGTGCAATTCAGTGACATGAAGTATATTCGCAATGTTGTGCAACCATCATTCTTTCCCCATTGAAAAAAACATTTTATTTATTTATTTGACACAGAGAGAGAGAGAGAGAGAATACAAGTAGGCAGAGCGGCAGGCAGAGGGAGAGGGAGAAGCAGACTTCCCATTCAGCAAGGAGCCCAATGTGGGGCTCAAACCCAGGATGCTGGGATCATGACCTGAGCACAAGGCAGACAATTAACTGACTAAGCCACCTAGGTGCCCCTCCTCCCCCTCTTTTAGTTGTCTTTTACAATTTATCTTTTACTATTGAGTTTTTATATTCTGGATACAAGTCCCTTATCACATATATGATCTGAAAATATTTTCCCTTATTCTGTAAGTTGTCCTTTCACTTTCTTGGTGGTGTCCTTGTATTTTTTTAATAAATTCATTTTATGGCCAAACTAACTAGAGTAGTTTCTGTTGTCAGCAGTTAAGAACGTTGACAGATGCACTGAGTTCTACTAAAGACAATCCTTTTACTACTTTGTTTTCTATGATAACCTGTCTCATTTCACATCTTCTATCCAATATTGTCTTAGAATTTTGTTTTTCCCCCTAGAGCTTTTCTCGTTCTTTTTTTTTTTTAATGTATTTAGTTATTTGGGGGAGGGGCAGAGGGGCAGAGGAAGAGGGAGAGAGACTCTCACACAGACTTCACACTGAGAGCTGAGCATGATGTGGTGCTCGATCTCTTGACCTTGAGATCATCACCTGAGCTGAAACCAAGAATTAGATGCTCAAACGACCATATCACCCAGGCATCCCAGAGCTTTTTTTTTTTTTTAAGCTTTTAAAATTCTATCTGAATCGCACCCACCCACATCTTACATTGGGGCAACAGACCCAAAGAATCCATGACCACCCCCAACACAATTATAGCTACCAGCAGCCCTCCCAACTATTCCCACCTCTATCCAGTCCTGACCCAGAACATTGGAAGTCCTGTGCAGTGTTCTCCTTCTCCCCAGACTCCTCCCCCTCCTCCCCTCCCTTCCCTCGGTTACACTGCCGTCAGGATGAAATAGCTGGAAGGGGCCCCGGTTCATTCAGTCATAAATCCAGCTGATGTTTACGGAGAACACACTTTAACGCAAGGCGCCTCTCTGGGCACAAAAGGGAACAAGGTTCTTTTCCTGTAATAAGGAGTCGGACGATGAATAGGCGGGCAAGACAAATACAATTAACCATAACCCAAAGCTGAATTAAAGAGGCATAAAAACCTGTTTTGAGGACTCACGGAAAGAACTCACCCACTTTTTCAAGTAGCAGGAGAGGCTTTATGGAAAAGGTGGGGAAGGAGAGCTAGGCTTTGCTTATAAACTTAGGATCTCTGAGCCTGGTCCCTGTTCCCCAGGAGCTCCCATACTAGTTGGGAAGAAAATCACATGTACAAGCAGCTGCAATTCAAGCCCATATGTGATAAAAAGGGATTTGAAAGTCAGCAAAAAGCAAGAGATCATTTCCTACTACAGTAACCAGAACTTTATGGCAGGGTGGACTTGGGCCCTAAGAGATGAAATGGATTTATTAAAGTGCATATTTCAGATAAAAAGCAATTAGATGCTCTAGATAATTTGGAAAACCCAGAAAAGTATAAATAATAAAACAGAGGTGCCTTGGTGGCTCAGTTGGTTAAGCGTCTACCTTCAGCTTAGGTCATGATCTCAGGGTCCTGGAATTGAGCCCCCTGATAGGCTCCCTGCTCAGTGGAGAGTCTGCTTCTCCCTCTCCCTCTGCCCCTCCCCACTGCTCATGCTCTCTCTCACATGCTGTCTCTGTCAAATAAATAAATAAAGTCTTTTAAAATTTAAAAGAGAATAAGGCAGAAATATATCTATAGACCTACTACCTACAGATAAATAAATTGCAAGATACATGCTTAGTACATATTTGAATATGAATAGAATTAGTAAATGACATTACCATTTACTGTCTTTTTTTCTTATGCATATTTTTACTATATAATTTGGAAACTTTTTTTTAAAAGATTTTATTTATTTATTTGACAGAGAGAGAGAAAGCACAAGCAGGGGGAGCGGCAGGCAGAGGAAGAAGAGCAAGAAGAAGAAGAGCTCTCCCCGCAGAGCAAGAAGCCTGATGTGGGGCTTGATCCCAGGACCCCAGGATCCCTACCTGAGCTGAAGGCAGATGCCCAACCCACTGAGCCACCCAGGAGCCCCTGGAACCTGTTTTTATTTTTATTTTTATTTTTTTAAAGATTTTATTTATTTATTTGACAGACAGATCACAAGTAGGCAGAGAGCCAGGCAGAGAGAGAGAGGAAGGGATGCAGGCTCCCTGCTGAGCAGAGAGCCCCATGCAGGCTCAATCCCAGGACTCTGGGATCATGACTTGAGCTGAAGGCAGAGGCTTTAACCCACAGAGCCACCCAGGTGCCCATGGAACCTGTTTTTAAAAAACACATCCTGTAAGGGGACCTGGCTGGCTCAGTCAGTAGACCATGTGACTCTTGACTTTGGGATTGTAGGTTTGAGCCCCATGTTGGGTGTGGAGAGTACTTAAAAATAAAATCTTAAAAAAAATTTTTAAATCCTATAATATTCACTTTATATCAGTGAAATTATTAGAAAATGCTTTTTTAAATAACTAAGAAAATACTGTTTAAATAAATATCAATAATTAATTGATATACCATTTCTAGAACCAGTTTCCAGAGTGTTCACATTTAGATTTTTTCTAAACTTCCAATCATTATAAATAAAACTTCAATGAAACTGCTAAACACAAATCTTTGTTGACATCTCTATATTTTCAAGGTACTGGAATTATCAAGTCCAGGTTTCTTAACATTTCTAGGGCTCTCAAGAGACTAAGACATTGCACAATTACTTTCTTGAAAGGTTATACCAATTTACATTCCCACTAGCAATGTATGAGATTAGATATACACCTTCATCAACAGTGTTCCTTTAAAATATTTGCTAATCTGATAAGAGAACAGTAAATCATTGTTTTTTTTAATTTTGTATTTATTTATTAGTATAGTATTATCATCTATACTTCAATTAAAAATGAACTTTTTAAAAATTTGTATTGATTCGATCACTAGTGATGTGGGACATTTTAAATATCATCATTTCCATCAATATTTCCTTTAAGTTTCCAGTTCATGTTCTTCGTCTCTTTGGGGGGAGGAAGTTGGAGAGAATCTGTAATTCTCAGTCAGTCTGGGCTCTTCCATGGTTATCATTGTGTGGGCATTTGCCACGGTATGATCTCATTCATTTCCTCTCTCCCTCCCTCTCCCCCAACTCTCCTCCCTCCCCCCAGCCACCCCCAAGACAGCCCTTAAACATAGCCAACTACTTCGCCCAGTGCTCAAAGAAACCATGCTCTGTTGCAACACTGGAGGAGAAACTGGTGCTTTTGGGACAATATGTTCAGATTGTCAAGGGCCATTTAGTCATTGGGCCTCTCTTTTTAAACACTGATCTTAGAACCTAACCTCCCCCTATGACATCAGATTAAACTCCACAGCATTCCTCTCTCGATTTCCCAAGTTTCAACTGAACCTTATCCTCCTGCCTTCATCATGTCTGTTCCTGCTGAGCCTGGTGTGGACCTTCCTATAGTCTCCCTAGACCAAATCCTGCCTGTTGCTGATTATGAAGCTCAAAGAGTGGCCCTGGGCTGAGGGTAATCTCTTCCTCTGAATCCCATAGCACATCATAGTTCACTGACAGTGTTTTCTAACATCCCAAATGTTCTGATTATTTGTGCATGCCATTCTTCTACTTCATTACTTTATCAACCTCTGAAGAGTCTGCTTGTGTAGGGTCTTCTTTATGCCTGGATTCTCATGATGCAGTTAGCAGAAATAAAAAAAAATGTTGTATGAACTAAAAGATTAAATGTCACTTAACAGAAACACTAAGGGAAAGAGAGCTACTTTGAAAGAGAAACCAAACCTTAATTTTAGTTGTATTGGCTGTGGTAATATTACAGACTGAATCGTGTACCCTTACCCCACCCAGGCGGGGGGTAGGGGCGGCTAGCCAAATTCATAATTGAATCCCTAAGTCCCATGTTAGGATATTTAGAGCTAAGACCCTTGGGGAAATAATAAAAGTTAAATGAAGTCAGAAGGATGGAACCCTAACCCAGTAGGATTAGTATCTTTATAAGAAGAGGAAGGGACACAGAGCGCTCTCTCTCTCTCTCTCTCTCTCTCTCTCTCCACTTGTGTGCACAGTAAAAAGGCCACGTGAAGACACAACCGCTATCTTCAAATCTGAATTGGATTCCTTATCAGAACCTGATCATGCAGGTGGCTGGTTCTGAGACTTCCAGCCTTCAGAACTCTAAGAAAATAAGTTTCTGTTGTTTAAACCACCAGGCTGTGGCATTTTGTTATGGCAGCCTGAGCTAATATGGAGGTCATGGTAAGATGTTAGGTGGAAATGGGAGAAAGTCAGTCTAAACAAAGGAATATTAGTAACCTAATCAAAGAACTCACAGGATCTCATGATGAGACCACTTGGAGGTGGTAAATAAAAGAAGAGTTGGGAAACATGCTTCCTTTTGTCTTGTCATAAGGGTACAAGATACTCTCTTATTCTGCATCCTTTTAAATCCCCTGTGGCGAAGCAATAAAAACTGATAGAAATTACAACTGGATTCCAGGGACTGAGAAACTGAATGGGGCTAAGCGATTAATTTTAGATCAAATACAAAGTCAGGAGAGGGAAATAAGTACTCAAATGATATTTCAAAACAACTGGAAATCTGACAAGGAAATTGCCACTGACTTCCATGAGAGTAAGAGCCTACTCTCTTATAATGTTTTCTTGATGATATATTGATTTTCTTGAGCTGATGCGTTAGCCACAGAAAGATGTTCCTGAGTCTCCAGGGACATTACTTGATCTGGGCATCAGGCCAGATCACAGAACCACACATGACTTCAAAACCAAGTATTAAGGAAGAACACATTAGAAAGCCAAGAGAGAAAGAGAACAATTCTCTCTGGGGTCTTAATATTTGTTCTCAGGTCCCTGCCAAAAACGCACTCACCGTAAACTGCATATGTTAAATATGTGTCATGCTTTTGAAGTTTCAAACAAACAAAAAAAAATCTTATTCGGGTGAAACAAAAATAATAAAGACAGGCAAAGAGCTTTTTGAGGACCCTACTTCTTGGAACTGTTGTAATTCAATGTCTTTTCAATTCTTGCATTAGCAATTAAAAACAGAAGAAACCATGAAAATGTTTCTTTCAAAATTTCCTTTTATCCAACATGAAGAGAAAATATGGGGACAATTGAGTCATTTTCTTATCCTTTATGATAGATTTCAATGTATTCTGTGCCTAACCTCCAAAATATGTATATCTGATACATAGGTTCTTTTTTTTAAAATTTTTTTAAGATTTTATTTATTCATCAGAGAGAGAGAGAGAGAGAGAGAAAGCACAAGCAGGGAGAGCAGCAGGCAGAGGGAGAAGCAGGCTTCCCACTGAGCAAGGAGTCCAATGTGGGGCTCAACCCCAGGCCCCTGGGGTCACGACCTGAGCCAAAGGCAGAGGTTTAGCTGACTGAGCCATGCAGTTGTCCCCAAATAAACTCCTGGGGCGCATGGGTGGCTCAGTCAGTTAAGCATCTGCCTTTCATTCAGGTCATGATCACAGGGTTCCTGGATCGAGCCCCACATTGGGCTCCCCACTCAGTGAGGAGTCTGCTTCTGCCTCTCCCCCGGCTCTTGCTCTATCCCTCTTGATCTCTCTCAGCCAAATAAATAAATAAAATCTTAAAATAAAATAAAATAAACTTTTAATAAGTATAAATTACAAACAGGAAAGTGCCCAAGTTCTAAAGCAACACCTCAATGAATTATCAAAAGGAACCACAACAGGGTAAGCACCAGCCAGATCAAGAAACAAGAAACACTACCAGCAAGACAGACGTTCCTTTCCAAGTATAGTTTTAAGCTAAATATATTTTTTCATAAAAATATTATTAATGCTAGTAAGTGCCTAGATCAGTCCACAAAAGCTAAAAAAGTTTATGAATACATTGCCCAGGGGCTAGAGGAACATCTCCATTCACCAGGGCCTATTCTAACTTAGATTTCTTAGTCAACTGCACGGCTCCTGGGAACACAAATTAGCATAACCACCCAGTGTTACTGGAAGTAGTTTACGGATATGTACCCAGATCCTTAAAAATATACGTATGTTATGCCCTAGTGATTCCAGCTAAAAAACTTTTCTCCAAGCAGTATCAGAGGTCTGCTGATGGATATCTGTCTAAACAGCATCATAAGGACAGTAGCCCTGGGATAGCTCTGTCACTTCCTAACTGTGTGATCTGGGACAAAATATCTCACCAACCGCTCTGTGCCTCAGTTTCCTCATCTGTTAAATGGTAATAATAGTAGTTTGTTTCAGAGAGTTTCATAAAGAACTTAAAAGAGTGCCTGTCGGGACGCCTGGGTGGCTCAGTTGGTTAAGCAGTTGCCTTCAGCTCAGGTCATGATCCCAGCGTCCTGGGATCGAGTCCCATATTGGGCTCCTTGCTCAGCAGGGAGCCTGCTTCTCCCTCTGCCTCTGCCTGCCACTCTGTCTGCCTGTGCTCGCTCGCTCGCTCTCTCTAACAAATAAATAAATAAAATCTTAAAAAAAAAAAAAAAAGAGTGCCTGTCACAGTAGTTTAACATAAGAACTTAGTTATTATTACAAAACCATTCATCACATTATTCATAACAAAAAGAATTTTTGAAAGATGTTAAATGACCAGAAATAGGGCAATGAATGCATACGTTTTTGTGCATCCATACAAAATGCTTCCCTTGGGGGATGGCACAGGGGTTAAAAATGCAGACTCTGCGGGGCGCCTGGGTGGCTCAGTGGTTTAAAGCCTCAGCCTTCAGCTCAGGTCATGATCCCAGGGTCCTGGGATCGAGTCCCACATCGGGCTCTCTGCTCAGCAGGGAGCCTGCTTCCTCCTCTCTCTCTCTCTGCCTGCCTCTCTGCCTACTTGTGGTCTCTATCTGTCAAATAAATAAATAAAATCTTAAAAAAAAAAAATGCAGACTCTGGAACCCGAAAGCCAGCCTGGCCCTGACCAGCTGCATGACCTTGGACAACTTTCTTAACTCTCTGAGCATCAGTTTCCTCATTTGAAAATAGAAACTAAAAGGGTGCCTGGGTGGCTCAGTCATTTACACATCTGACTCTTGGTTTTGGCTCAGGTCATGATCTTAGGGTTGTGAGGTCAAGCTCCATGGCTGGCTCTGCGCTCAGCTCAGAGACTGCTTGAGTTCCTCTCCCTCTGCCCCTCTCCCTGCTTGCTCTCTCTCTCTCTCTCTCTCTCTCAAATAAATAAATAAATATTAAAAAAGAAAAAAGAAAGAGGGGCGCCTTGGTGGCTCAGTGGGTTAAAGCCTCTGCCTTTGGCTAGGGTCATGATCCCAGGGTCCTGAGATTGAGCCCCACATCGGGCTCCCTGCTCAGCGGGGAGCCCGCTTCCCCCTCTATCTCTGCTTGCCTCTCTGCTTACTTGTGATCTCTGTCTGTCAAATAAATAAATAAAATCTTAAAAAAAAAAAGAAAGAAACAAAATAGAGATCAAGAGACCTATCTTGGAGTGTTCACAAGCTCATAAACATAAAGCACTTAGAACAGTCCCTGATATACAGTTAGCACTTAAGCAGTGTTGGTGCTCTCCATCGTTAAATTGATGGCCTGGTGATCCACTACACGCATAAAGCTTTCCGGTCGGTGGCTGAGAAAGTACATGCACTGTGAGGAGAAGGCAAATGGAACAAACCTAAATCCTTTTCAGAATTAATAGAGGGAATTACAGACACAGGCCTGGGCCTAGATGCTACGTGCACGATTTCCGTGTGAAGTAACTGGAAAGAGTTGTTCTGCTGGCAGCACCCGAATGCATTGCTTTGACTAAAAGGGGGGAAAAAAAATCCCCCAAACAAAAACTCCCACCACGCCACGGCAACAAACAAGTCTTGGGCAGAGAAAAAAGCTGGGCTGGTTTCCCTAATCTCCAGCAGCCCTCACCCCCTCTTTTCTTCTCCCTGTCCCCCTCTCCTCTCCCCTTGTCCCCGTGGGCTTCCCAGGGACTACAAGACTGGGAGTGGAGATTTCCATCCACTTGGGGGAGGAGGCATGCATACAACAGCTCCCACAGAAACATCTGGGGGGGCTGCGTTGAGGTGACCCCTGCCCCACTTTTAAAGCCTTCGGTGTGAGTGTGGACACAAGCCAGACATACTTTTGTTCTAAAGGAGCAGGTTTCTAGGCAGCCTTGGAAAGTCACAAGGTATGGCGACATTACTCTGACCCAGTAACCCCTATTTCTGAATAGGACAAAGGCCAGCAGTCCCCAAGCCCTATTCCCTTCACTATCAGCAGCTCCCATTCCCCAAGAACCTTGCTCCTCCAAAGGGACACCAGAAACTGTGACACCACCAGCTGTGTGTGCAGAGGGGGCACCATGGCCTGTTAGATAAAGGAAGCTTTGCGCTGGAGGCCCGTATTCCCTGAATACCCCTAGACAGCAATGGGGAAGGCTGGGCGGCTGCCAGGGCCCCCTCCCAGCCCTCCAGTGACAGTTCGGACAATGGCACCGCTTGGTTCACTGCAGGCACTGAGTGTGGGAAGAGAGCGGCTTTGTTCAGGCCTTGTCACTATCCTTCCTCGCCACCGTTCCAACCAGGCTTCTGGGGCTTGTAGGGTCACTGCTACCTTATAGGGTCTTTCCATTCTACTTTCTTAATGGACTAGCATTAGGTCTACTTCTGTCTTTATTACAAATACTCATAGTAAGTTTTATGGAAAAGTAGAATATCCCCACCAAGACCAGAACATAGCTCAAACAGATCTGAACTTGAATCACAGGTCTGCTGGTTTCATGACTACTGAGGACTCCGGGAAGTTACTTAACCACTCCAGTTCTTGTTTTCCTCACATGATCATGGGATAAGAATCATGCCTACCTTCTTGGGCTTTTATGAGGATTGAAAAGATAGAACATGGGGAAGGCCCTCCATAGTATTTGGCATGAAGTTATCCCTTTTCTATCACAGAGGGATCATCTCATTCATTCTGATTGAGATTTTTGGGTGATGTTCTGCGGGGTGCCAAGCAGAGAACATTTAAATGTTCCATACGTTTCAGAAGTATGAGCCTGCAAGGCAGGGTCTGGAGCTGGGAGCAGACCTGGGGCAGTGGTGTGGAGTGAAGAGCATAGCCACACCGCAGACTCACGTGTGTAAGTTCAGAGGGGTTAGCCCCTGCAGATGATGGCTGAGGAACAGAGAGCCTGCTCAGCTCCCTAAGTGCAGCAATGGAACACTGATTGCATTCATAATCCTTTGCATTCCCTGCATTTTCTGTTCACATAAATTCTCAAACGAGACACACCGACACCATCACACATACTTAGTAGGTAGGCTATTTTGTTACCCAGGATGTTAAAGGGACCCATCAAAAAAGATGGGAGGCAAATCTGGGACTGCATGCTCTGGGGGACCCCTGGGAGCCCTTGAGACATAGCTCAACTCCGATCACACCTGTATCACACCTGCAGTCCTGATCAGCTTTTCAGGGAGAACGGCTCCTGGTAGGTCTTTAACGACCAGGTGTGTTTTCCAACTCTCAGCCTGCGCTTTCTAGTACCATACCTGACAAGTTGACAGGCACACCTCACATTTTGCAGCTGAGAACTGCAAATAGAACTTGAGCAAAATTACTCAAACAGTTGGGCCAAAGGGCCCACCTCTGACTTGACAAACAGCAGATATGCTCCTGGACACCAATCTCTGGAACTCCCTTGGAAAATGCTATGTATCTCTTAAGGGGTGTGTAGGAGGAAAACATTTAGATCTGTGAGCTCAGCGTAAATAAACTCAAGGCTGGCAGTTTCTGTGTGTTCTTTGACGTGTTAAAGAGCTAAATACATATATCCTGAGATCCGACCGAGGACCCTCCAAGGATGGAGTGCTCACAGCGTGGAAACTTTCCTTCCACCAACCTCTCTGTTCTTCCCGGAAGGGTAAAACACAGTGTTGAAACTGAACTTTGAAGCTGTAACCTGACTTCAGAACTATTTACCCTAAAGAGTGCCATGTTCTTTTCCAAGATAGCTTCAAATCATATAGCTCCCCAAGGCATTCCCAGTTGCAACATTGAAATTCTTAATTTTATTTTTTTTAAAGATTTTTTTTAAGTCATCTCTATATCCAACATGGAGCTCAAACTTACAACCCTGAGATCAAGAGTCACATGCTCTATGGACCAAGCCAGCCAGGTGCCCCAAACACCTCTCCACAACTGGCCCTTCCTGGCCTTTAGCTCAGTGGGGCAAGACTATTAGGCTTCAGCACTTTAAAGGAAGTTGTTTAAAGGAAGTTGTTCTTGGCTTTCCTTCCCGATTGCCAATTAGCTTCTACAGGAGGCCACATTTTGGTACCAGTCACTAGATGAATTCTTGAAAAGCTACGAATATAAATGCCAGCTCTATTCCACAGGAACCCCTCAGTTCATATGTCCTGGACACCTTCGTGGTGACTCACACTTCAGGTGCCTTACTGGCTGTGTGACTTTGTCCAAGTTACTTAACCTCTCTTCTCTGTAAAGTAAGGGAGGGAACCGTTCTGACTTTAAGGAGTTGGTGAGGACCCAGTGAGATAAAGGCCTGGCACATAGTAAGCACTCAACAAATCATCATTGTTATTACCGTTGATACGTGCCATTGTCACAGTGTTTCATCCACACATGCTTTCTTGTTTGATTTTGTGGACCCATGAGAACAGCCCTTGGTGTGTAAGAGCTGTAGAATATTGTTATTGTAAATCTCTTATGTGAGCATTAACTTATGTAAATTCTGCCTCTGAAATGCCAAGAAACTGGCATGTCCACCATTTTGATAAAAGATGCTGGATAACAGCTGTCTTTGTGCCTTGTGGGGTCTCCTGGAATTCTCCCCATCTTCTCTCTCACTGGTCCTCCTCTTTGTCCTTCCTCATTCTGCTGTCTTGCCCTCTGGGGGTGCTTACCCAGCGGGAATGGAGAGTGCGCTGGTCTGAAGGAGGTGAGGGCGGGATGAGTCTCTGCCCCGCCTGCCGGTCCCTTTCCAAGATCACCCAGGGTCTCATCCTCCTTCTCCTGGGCTCTCAGACCACTTCAGGAGACCCTGGCTTCACTCAGAGACCTCCTGGTATTTTCATACACTGAGCTGAAACGTTCAGGTTGCTTTGGGTCAAATTCATTTAAAAACCACCTCTGCATCTGAATTAATTCCTTCAGGAGCACCCAAACCTGTTGGCTTTAAAGGTGGTGTATCCAGATAACAAACACAAACTCTGGGGCTTAGGAGAAGTGGGAAGATTTAGAAAGCACCAGATGTATTCCAGTCCCATGAGTCACCTTTAGTTTCGCTAAAAGTTAAACTTCACCTTTTCAGTTTTCCCGGCTTGTGTCCATATCAAACACTGACTGTGAGTTCACGGACCCCACACCCTGAGGCTTCTCAGAAAGGACAGAACAAAATTCTCTGATCAAAGCTGCCGTAGGTGATTTTCCGTTTAGCAGGAGGCAATTATTCCCAAAGCAATTCCCAGGGCTCTAGCGGTGCTCGCCCCCTTGTGATCTGAGACACAGCACAGCCCCTCCCTTGACCCCGCGCCCCTCTGCACCATGAAAGGCGTCTTGGCACCAAATGGAACAGCCAGGACAACGACATCAGTCAGCGAAGGCTGGAGCCGAGCAGTTTTCCTCCCTCACTCATTTATTTACAAGCACGAAACCAGACAGAATGCCCAGGTGGGCTGGCTATGCCCATTCCTCGCGTCACCCCCTCTCACATTGGTGTCCTCGGGCTCCACCGCCTTCTCTCTTGGGTAGTCAAGGACAAAAGCTCTAATCGCCTGGGGCCGTTCCTCCATTCCTGAGCCCCACTGCAGCCGGCCAGAGTACCCTTTGAGCACTTTTATGGGCAATAAAACTTTATAGCATGCCGACTTCAAACCGTTCCCACATTTCTGAATAGAACTATTTATGACATACAAGACGACTACGGTTTGCCCTTTGAAAATACCAGCAGATAGGAGACCCCTTCACAACGGGGTCGGCTGAGTTCTTCGGGCTAACAGCTGGCTTACAGAAACCCCACCGTGGCCGAGCCCAGCTCCTGACCGCGAACACTTAAGTTAGGAAACAAAACAGCCTCTGAGCCTCGCAACATTACCCACGCAGACGTGAGCTTTGCCTCTCCCCTGTTGCTTTGGTGTCAAACCCACCTGTGTCTCTCCTCTATTTTTTTTCCTTCCCTGCGCATTTCTTGCCTGGGTGGACCAGGATCATTATGAGCCTTGTCAGCAAACCCCAGAGAAATGATTTTCTCCTTCCGTGGTTAGCAGGCAACAAATGAAAACCAAGAAAAAGCTAGCAATTCAATAGCAACTTGCTTCTCTTAAACGGTGCCCAGGATTAACCGGCTCGCCCATAAAAAGCGTCGTCACACGCTCCGAACCGTCCTTACCCGTGTTCCATAACGGCCGCTCCTGGACATCAGAGACTGGCCCCAGCCTCCTCGGATGTGGGGACTTAGCTCTCTGCAGCCCACAGACAATTGGGCCCATTATAGTCATCAGGCTGCTGAGTTAAAGGGTGGCCCTTACAAAAATATAAACAGCTCGTCAGCACAAGCCAAAGGGGCAGGACTGCAGTATCAGGGAACAATGGGCGCCAATGACCAGCCTCTTCGGGCTCTGTTAGCTTAAGATATTAGGTTTCGTTCTGAAGTCGTGGAGACCAGAGAGCTGGAGAGAGAGCCAAAGAGGAACAGCCAAGCCTCATCTTTATAGCCAGCAGCATGAAAGGAGTCCAAGTTGAAAAGTTTAATCACTGCCTGCAGACCAATTTCAAGGAAAAGTTCGTGTGTTTCCCACATAATAATATATATTTTAAAAGTCACAAACATTGGTGTTGCATTAGCCATCTTCATTCTTCTGGGGTCAATGAATGGTCTCTTTATGGCGGTCGATAGGAGCTTTCCAATCAAAGAACAAAATCCAAGGAGGATGCCTTTATGACATACTTATTCTGTGGAATAAAGTGTCTGATGAGAAGCCTTCACTACCTCCACAGGGAAAATGTTTGATTTGATGGGTATGTCTTCAGAACCAGAGAAATAGGCTTATCTTTGTCCCCAAATATAAATGGTTCACATTCTTTTTTTTTTAAAGATTTTATTTATTTATTTGTCAGAGAGACAGAGAGCGAGCGAGCACAGGCAGACAGAGTGGCAGGCAGAGGCAGAGGGAGAAGCAGGCTCCCTGCCGAGCAAGGAGCCCGATGTGGGACTCGATCCCAGGATGCTGGGATCATGACCTGAGCCGAAGGCAGCTGCTTAACCAACTGAGCCACTCAGGCGTCCCACATTCATTTTTTTTTTAAGATTTTTTTTTTTTTAATTTACTTTTTGACAGAGAGAGAGAGAGACAGCAAGAGAGGGAACACAAGCAGGGCAAGTCGGAGAGAGAAGCAGACTCCTCACGTAACAGGGAGCCCCATGGCGGGGGTGGGGGGACTCGATCCTAGGACCCTAGGATCATGATCTGAGCCACCCAGGAGCTCCCACATTCATTTCTTAAATACCTACTTTATCCAATCATACATATGCAAACAAAGCAGAAGTTAGCTCCCTACGTTTGGAAGAAGACAGGATAGCCATGACTTTTTTTTCCTCTTGATCTTAACTAAATTTTGCTTTTAAAGCTACTATGACAGCTTAACCTTTCAATACCCTGTGATAATAACCAAGAACAAGAAAATAAACTGTGCCTTTTTTTTTCTGCGTATGATTTCTAAATAATACACTAAGGTAAACATAAAGTTAAGAGCTATTTGGTTGATTTGTGGCATTGCATAAATTATAGCCATACAAAGTTTCAGAAAAGTACAGTCATTACAATTTGGAACCGTCTCATTATTTACATAGGGAAGCATAGCCACTGTCAAAATTAACTAGCAAAGAAAAAGAAAAATGTTGAAATATACTCATTTTCCACAAATTCTGTATGAAGCCCTTCTGACTTTGATCATAAAAATAAAAATTATAATAATAATAAAACTAATAATCAAAAGGCACTGTCCTTTATAATCTCTGTCAGTTTAAAAATATTTATGATTCTGCCACTGATATTTAATTCGTATTAAAATAAGATTCCTCTGGTAGCCCTTCCAAATAGGGTATGAAGCTGCCTTGGATTCTTCTCTTCTCCTAATGATTCCAAAGGAGCTGTTGTATTTGGACGCTCATAGCTCTTGATTTTAAAGAACAGGTTAACTTTTGGAAAAGGTCTAGTTTTCCTCTAAAGCCTTATGAGCCATTAAAAAAAAAAAAAGCTTCAGGACACCAAAAGGAAAAATATATAAATTGGACTTCATCAAAATTAAGACATTTTATACATCAAAGGACATTATCAAGAAAATGAAAGGGTAATCTACAGAGTAGGAGCAAATGTTTGCAAATCATCTATCCGATAGGAGGCTAATATCCAGAATATATAAAGAATCCTTAGGACTCCACAACAAAAAGAGAAATAACAACCCAGTTAAAATATGGACAGAAGTCTGGAATAGACATTTCTCTAAAAATTATCTACAAAAGGGGCGCCCGGGTGGCTCTGTCGGTTGAGTGTCTGTCTTCGGCTCAGGTCATGATCCCAGGGTCCTGGGATCGAGCCCCACATCAGGCTCTCTGCTCAGCGGGGAGCCTGCCTCTCCCTCTCCCTCTGCCTGCCTCTCTGCCTACACGTGCTCTCTATCTCTCTGTCAAATAATAAATAAGATCTTAAAAAAAAATTAACAAAAGGCCAAAAGCCCATGAAAAGACAGATACTCAGTATCATTATTCATCAGGGAAATGCAAATCAAAACATACAATAAGGTACCACTTAACAACCATTAAGGATAGCTATTTAAAAAAAAAAGGAAAGAAGGAAAGAAAAAGTGTTCAAAAGGATGAGGCAAGGAAGCCTGGGTGGCTCAGTCCTTAGGTGTCTGCCTTTGGCTCAGGTCATGATCCCAGGGTCCTTGGTTCGAGTCCCATGTCCACATTGGGCTTCCTGCTCAGTGGCAAGCCTGCTTATCTCTCTCCCATTCCCCCTGCTTATCTTTCCTTTCTCGCTGACTCTCTCTCTCTGTCGAATAAATAGGTATAAATTTTTAAAAAAGGATGAGGCAAAACTGCAACTCTGCTAGTGGGGATGTAAAATGGGGCAGCTGGTTTGGGAAACACCACAATTCTTCAAAAGGTCAAAGAGAGAACTACCATATGACCCAGCAAGTCCACTCCTCTGTATATACCAAAAGGATTGAAAATAGGATTGAAAAAAAGGACTGCATAGGACTGAAAATACTCAAACCATTACCTGTATACTCACGCTTATAGCAGCATTATTCAAGATAAAAAGGTGGAAACAACCTAAATGTCCATCCACAGATCAATGGATAAACAAATTGTGATACATACACGCAGTGGAATAGTATTCAGTCATAGAAAGGAACACACTGATTTATACCACAGCATAGACGAACCTCAAGAACTTTGTGCCAAGTGACAAAGCCAGATGTAAAAGGTCACACATTATACGATCCCATTTGTATGAAATATCCAGAATAGGTAACCCATAGGGACAAAAGCAGATTGGTGGTTGCCAGGGATTGGGGGTGGGGGTGGGAATAGGGAGAAACTGCTCAGTGGGTGCAGGCTTTATTTTGGAACTAAAAAGAGGTAGTGTTTGTATAACATTGTGAATATACCATGTATGGTGGCATTGTTCACTTTACTTTTTTTTTTATTTTTTTTTAAATTTCATTTCTTTTCAGCGTAACAGAATTCATAGTTTTACACCACACCCAGTGCTCCATGCAATGCGTGCCCTCCATAATATCCACCACCTGGCTCCCCCAACCTCCCACCCCCGCCCCTTCAAAACCCTCAGGTTATTTTTCAGAGTCCATAGCCTCTCATGGTTCATCTCCCCCCCAATTTCCCTCAACTCCCTTCTCCTCTCCATCTCCCCATGTCCTCCGTGTTATTCGTTATGCTCCGCAAATAAGTGAAACCATATGATAATTGACTCTCTCTGCTTGACTTATTTCACTCAGCATAATCTCTTCCAGTCCCGTCCATGTTGCTACAAAAGTCTGGTATTCATCCTTTCTGATGGAGGCATAATACTCCATAGTGTATATGGACCATATCTTCCTTATCCATTTGTTCCTTTGAAGGGCATCTTGGTTCTTTCCACAGTTTGGTGACTGTGGCCATTGCTGCTATAAACATTGGGGTACAGATGGCCCTTCTTTTCACCACATCTGTATCTTTGGGGTAAATACCCAGTACTGCAATTGCAGGGTCATAGGGAAGCTCTATTTTTAATTTCTTGAGGAATCTCCACACTGTTCTCCAGAGTGGCTGCACCAACTTGCATTCCCACCAACAGTGTAAGAGGGTTCCCCTTTCTCCACATCCTCTCCAACACACGTTGTTTCCTGTCTTGCTAATTTTGGCCATTCTAACTGGTGTGAGGTGGTATCTCAAT
>PISX010029904.1:0-19407 GCA_004024625.1 Mellivora capensis | reverse complement strand
ATCATATGATATCCCTGATATGAGGAAGTGGAGATGCAACATGGGGGACTAGGGGAGTAGAAAAAGAAGAAAAGAAACAAGATGGGATTGGGAGGGAGACAAACCATAAGTGACTCTTAATCTCACAAAACAAACTGAGGGTTGCTGGGGGGAGGGGGTCGGGAAAGGGGGGTGGGGTAATGGACATTGGGGAGGGTATTTGCTATGGTTAGTGCTGTGAAGTGTGTAAACCTGGCGATTCACAGACATGTACCCCTGGGGATAAAAATATGTTTATAAAAACAATAAAAATTTAAAAAAAAAGAATTCAATAGGTGAATTTCACAACAGATTAAACACAGCTGAATAAGAAATTAGTTAGGACATCTGGCTGGCTCAGTGGGTAGAACAACCAAGTTGATCTGGGGGTTGTGAGTTCAAGCCCCATGTTGGGCATAGAGATTACCTTAAAAAAGAAAAGAAAAGAAATAAGTCAACTGAAAGATTGGTAAGAAGAAAATATCTGTACAGAAGAATAGAAGGACAAAGATAGGAAATGCAGCAAAGAGCATAAGTGGCATATGCGGGTAACTACAAGAAGATCCAACATAGGTAATTGAGTCCCAGGGGGAGAATTTAAAAAGAAGGAAGTAGCAGACATTTTTGAAGATATAATGGCCAAGGTTTTCCAAAACTGAGGAATGATGTCAAGACACAGAATCACACCCATGGATTACAAACAAAAACAAAACAAAACGATGAGAATATCTTGAACCAACCATAGAACAGAAAAATAGGAAGCAAAAGTACAGAAGAACATGAAGGGTAAAGATTATGTGGAGAATGATGGCTTTTAACAATTTAAACACAATAGTTTGGGAAATTGATATTTTCTGCTTTTTATTGAATATTATTTTTCAGTGAGTAGCAGTGGAAGAAGACTCTCAATACTGCTGTAATTATCAGTACCAAATAGGCATGTAGAAATAAAATATTGGGCGCCTGAGTGGCTCAGTTGGTTGGGCAACTGCCTTCAGCTCAGGTCATGATCCTGGAGTCCGGGATCGAGTCCCGTGGACTCCCAGCTCCATGGGGAGTCTGCTTCTCTCTCTGACCTTCTCCCCTCTCATGCTCTCTCTCTTTCAAATAAATTTTTTAAAATCTTTAAATTTTTTTTTTAAATATGGGGTGCCTGGGTTGCTCAGTGGGTTGAAGCCTCTGCCTTTGGCTGGGGTTATGGTCCTGGGATCCTGGGATCGAGCCCTGCATCGGGCTCTCTGCTCAGCAGGGAGCCTGCTTCCCCGCTCTCTCTGCCTGCCTCTCTGCCTACTTGCGATCTATGCCTGTTAAATAAATAAATAAAATCTTTAATAAAAAATTTTTAAATAAAATAAAATATTAAAATTAAACACCAGAAACTAATATAACTGTTAAGTTGACTGAAACTAAAATTAAAACTTTTTAAAAATAAAACATCAGATACACTTAATAATTTCTTTCTTCCTTCCTTCCTTTCTTTCTTTCTTTCTTTATGAGAGAGAGAGAGAGAGAGAGCATGTGCATGCGTGAGAGGGGGAGGGTGGTCAGAGGGAGAGAGAGAATCCCAAGCAGGCTCCATGCCCAGCATAGAGCCTGATACAGGGCTTGATCTCACAACCCTAAGATCATGATCCAAGCCAAAATCAAAAGTTAGATGCTTAACCGACTGAGCCACCCAAGTACCCCCCCTTTGAGAGATCTCTGTGTCCCTCTCACCGCTGGCCCCCTCCTCCCTCCACACACACACTGCTGTTGGGCAGAGACTTTAAAAGCCTGAGTATGATTAAAAGAAAGAGACATACAGGTAATATCAAAGAATCAGTCCAGAGAAAAAATAGTTATTACTTCTGTCAATGTTCTAACTAGATTGCAATCACTCTGAGCATACATTAAGTTTTATCCTACATAGGGCATTTCAGATTTTGACTCCCATACTTAATAGACATATCAAGAATGGAGGGAGTTGAAAAGGATCATGATTAGAGAGACTCAGGGGAAGATGTTGATGGAAGGAAAAGTGTACGACCACGTGGGAGGGGCTTGCAACAGGGTCCAGAAGTGTTATACCACAACTATTAAGTATGTCTTCATTACCCAGCACCAACTGCTTTTATGTGGGATAATAAGTATTCTAATATGACACCTTTGCCCTCAATAGCCTTTCATTATTATTCAAAAGCTTTTAGCAATATGTTGAAATTAACTCTGTTTTTGATAGAATGTGAATATTTCCCAGAAGTGGAAAAGAAAAAAAAAAGTGTCTGGGTGGTTGGGCCATAAGATCACAAACTGGCAGACAATATTTTACTCAGTAAGGTCTGAAAGTTTTTTGATACATTAGGACCCCCCTTGATCTTCCTTGATGATGAATTTGATGGTAAGGTAGACAACTGTTATAGAGGCTTGGGCTGAAAGCTTTGTTGGTGGGATGTAGGACTGACTAGATACAAAGGAAGAAACCCATGATAGGCTACTCATGGGAAACCACTTGGATGTCTAATGCAAACAGAAATACCAAAGGACAAAGACAGAGAAACATCAGAAAGGAACTCCAAAGCAACTGCACACCAAATCTTAATATGGGAAAGTTGTCTTGATCCATCATTGTTTGACACCCACCAATGACCCATCACTCATTCTGTAGTTATGCTTACGTTAGCATCAACCTTGACACCTACCCTAACACCCCAACCCAACCTCATCAACACGAAACACCTTGGACAATGGCCATCCACGCAGGGAGTGCTGATTACTCTTCAAATAAAACTACTTTGAAGGATAACTGTACCTCTCAAAATGTAAAACACGCATGCCATGTCAGCAAGCAGTGTCACTTTCAGAAGACTATTTTAGACACATGCAAAAGGATTTATAGTTCGAGTATTTTCATTTCAGCATACTTTGTCACAGAAATATTATAGAGTGAATATGTTTTTAACAAATTAAGGTATTTCTATATTATAAAATTGCCTTCTGATCTTGTAGAAATGAGTTAGACTTTCCAGGACAGGGGATATTCATATTTGTATTTCTGGGAGGTTTTGGGTTTTTTTTAAGCTATACATGAATGCTTTTAAGAAGTGAATCAGGGGCACCCAGCTGGCTCTGTCGGTGGAGCACATGACTCTTGATCTTGGGGTTGTAGATTCCAGCCCCACGTTGGGTGTAGAGATCACTTAAAAATAAAATCTTAAATAAAAGGAGAAAGGAAATTGAAAAAATATTGCCTCTAACTTATCACTTGCACCCACATGCTCTGTCTTTTCTCCTGCTACAACAGACAACTTCTCTATGCTCCTAACTAATGCCAAACTCAGCATTGCTACACAAAATCTCATCCCTTGTGATTTAGCCCAGGGTGTTGTTCCGGCCAGTTCTCCCCTCTCTCCTTCTTCATCAAGTTTTTTTCCCCTCCGTGGATTACATCCATGAACATCAAAATTGTTCTCATTTCTCCCATTTCAAATATACCTTCTCTTGATGCTATTTTCACCACTAGCCACTGCCCCATGTCTTTAATTCCCTTACAGCGAATTCCTCAGAAGAGGACAGTATTTCTGGTTCATATTCTGGTCCAGTGTGAACATTCTTGGTTAGGTGGCTTTCCACAGCATCTAGACCTAGACTTCTTTCATCATATGTGCTGCCATATTGTAGGTCTTAAGAGTCTTCTCCACTCAATCCATAGATGTGGAAAAGAGAGAAAGGATTGTGCCAGAACTGGAAGTGGTGCTCATCACCTCCACTCACACTGCATTGACCAGAAGTCAGTTATTTGGTCACCCCAACTGCAGAAAAGCTGTGTGCTCCAAAGGAAGAAGGAAACACAGATATCGGTGAATATTAACACCAGGAGTCTTATCTCCACTATCCAGGCTACTTTAAAAAGGTCAAGATTTGGGGCATCTAGATGACTAGTTGGTTAAGTGGCTGCCTTTGGCTCAGGTCATAATCCCAGGGCCTTGAAATCAAGCCCCATGTCAGGCTCCCTGCTCAGTGGGGAGTCTGCTTCTCTCTCTCCCTCTGTGCGCTCTCTCTCTCAAATAAATAAGTAAATAAATCTTAGAAGGTGGGGGGACTCTGTGTTATCAACAGTTTTCCATACTTTTGCATAGTCTTGAATCTGATCCCTCAACTTTCTTTCTATCCTTTAGTTCCGTCTTACTGTACTTCCCTCCTTAGCCGTGGTCCATAATTACAATCACTCATGCAAGTACTTAAATTTGGCCTTCCTCTTTTAGTCATTTCCACTACATAGAAATCCACCCCTCCAGATCACACTGTAATCTCACCAATCCAGCAGTCTCTCTTAGCCACATTTACTGGGGGAAACTAGAACTTATATTTGTCCCAGTGTGAAGCTATATAAAATAGGCATCAATTATTTTACATTGTTGGGGCACCTGGGTGGCTTGGTTGTTTAAAGTGTCTGACTCTTGGTTCTGGGTCAGGTGATGATCTCAGCCCCGCACTGGGCTCCCTGCTCGGTCTGCTTGTCCCTCTCCTTCTGCTCTTCCCCCTATTCACTCTTTCTCTCTCTTTCTCAAATAAATAAATAAAATCTTTTTAAAAAATATTTTATATTGTTGGCAGTAATACTACTTTATATGATGACCAAGATTATTTAACTTCCAGTTTATAGAAAATTTAGGGTGTAAAAGGAAAAGTTATGTGACACCGGGAGAAAATAAGCAGAAAAATCCAAAATATGAGACATTCAAGAGAATCCAGTGTCTTCAGCATTTCACAATGTCACAAAAGAAACACTGTTCTAGATTTAAAAAGAGATGTAAGGGGTGTTACAGACAAATGCAACACATGGTTTTAGACTGGATTGGGTGACAGAGCCGCAGGACCAGATTCTAAGCAAGACCAAGCCCTAAGAAGACAGCAATCTTCTTCAAGATTGAAGAGTAGTCTGATTTCTCATTTTTTCCTGACTCACTAAAAATAGTATTTCAGGGGCGCCTGGGTGGTTCAGTGGGTTAAGCCTCTACCTTCGGCTCAGGTCATGATCTCAGGGTCCTGGGATCGAGCCCCACGTCAGGCTCTCTGCTCAGCGGGGAGCCTGCTTCTTCCTCTCTCTCTGCCTGCCTCTCTGCCTACTTGTGATCTCTGTCTGTCAAATAAATAAATATTTTTAAAAAACAGTATTTCAGATGAGTTAGAAAAGTTATTGAGAAATCACTGAACTCCTGCAGCTTCCATAAAGCACTCCATGTCCTGGGCAACCGAAACAGACACAGGCAGACCAGTCATCCACTAACCCTCGCAATCTGCCCTAGGAGATACGCCCTTATTCCCCCACACGCTGGCCACCATCTACCCTGAGATTTTTTTTTTTTTCTTTTTCCTCATCTGGTCATCTGTTTCTCTGAATATATCTCCTTTATTGTTATATACTTAGATTTTACGATAGCACATACCAATTCATTTTGTTCAGTTTTTCAGCTTCTCTCTTTTTTTAAAATATTTTATTTATTGGGGCGCCTGGGTGGCTCAGTGGGTTAAGCCTCTGTCTTCAGCTCAGGTCATGATCTCGGGGTCCTGGGATCGAGCCCCACATCGGGCTCTCTGCTCAGCAGGGGGTCTGCTTTTCCCCCCTCTCTCTGCCTGCCTCTCTGCCTACTTGTGATCTCTCTCTCTGTCAAATAAATAAATAAATAAAATCTTTTAAAAATATATTAAAATAAAATTAAATTTTAAAAAAATCCTTAAAAATAAAAATAGATGAAGGAGTTTTAATGGCCTACCCTCAGATATCCCCAGATGGCTCTAGAATTCCGCATTAGTGGTATGTTTGTACACTGACGGGAAACATCTGGTACTGGGGGAAATAGGTGATGACGCAATAGACAGACAGCGGCAAGAGTTCCCGGAGACCCAGCCGGGAGCGATCAGAGAGGATGAGCTCAGGCACAACGCAGGCATACCAGCCTTAGAAAGGAGCAGAGACATTTCATGTGAGGATGGTTTTATGAGGCAGAACTGGAACAACTTTGCTTGTAGTTTCGGGGGAGGAAGGATATTTTCTTCCATTTCCAAGATTCTTTTTACTAACAACTTTTTGTTAGGAAGGGCTGCATTCTCAAAGCTGAACACAGAAAAAGAAGCAATTTTGAGAAATTTGGTATTGACAATGGAGGAAAAAAATTAAACTCTTAGAGAGCTTTTGAACAACTGGAATTGAGAAAGAAAATGCGACTCCTTCAACTGAGAAAGGAGCAGAGGGTGGGTCTCCATTTTTTTATTACTTTTTTCAAATTAACACATAATGTGTCATTTGTTTCAGGGGGACAGGTCTGTGGTTCATCAGTCCTACACAATTCACAGCACTCACCACAGCACATACCCTCCCCAGTGTCCATCACCCAGCCACCCCAAGCCCTCTCACCACCCCCCTCTAGCAGTGTGGTTCTGCATTTTATACTGAATGCTGAGAATATAGAAAATTGTTTGAGAAAAAAGAATGAGTCTGCACCTCTTGGAAAAGAATTCTCCTTGACACTGTTGGTGCGTCTCTGTGAAAACAAAGGGTTCAAGCTTTTTTGCTTGGAACTGACAAAAATCTACAGGTCTATTTGCTTATGGTTCACATCTCAGATACATTACTTATTATTTCTGTTAATGGTATTTCTGGGAAGACAGCTCCAACTTGTGTCCTAAATTTAATTCATGTCGAGTAATAAAGACATGACATTTTTATGACTATAAAAGATAAAACAGCAGCAGTCAATAATAATCTGTACTTAGTGGGAAGCTTGCTTAACGAGCCTAAACCTTATTTCCCAAGTCACCATGAATGGGCACAGCCCGTTATCACCATGTGAGATTCCTCATAAAGGAGTAAACAAATTTTGACAGGCGCACAAGTGCAATATATCTGAGAAATTTTGCATTAAAAAGAACATAAGCCATTAAGTAGTCGGCTTTTACATGTTTTAGCTGGTCAGATAAAACTGTAAACTTTTGTGTATAAGCAAAAAATGTATACCTTTTTTGAGCAAACATATATGTCTGTAAAAAGTCATTACTATAGGGGTACCTGGGTGATTCGGTTGGTTAAGTGTCTGACCGGCTCAGGTAGTGACCTCAGGGTCCTGGGATAGAGCCCCACATCGTCCCTCTCCCTCTCCCTTTGCCCTTCCCCCATTCGTTCTCTCCCTCTCTCTCTCTCTCAAATAAATAAAATATTTTTTAAAAGTCATAACTATAAGTTTTAACATTTTTATACTAAATAAAAAATATATTCTAAATCCTATCTATATCAAAGGCAATAAATAAAAATAGCATTAAAATAATGTAACTAATGTGTTTAATAAGCAGCTCCTTTACTTTAAAGATTTATTTATTTATTTGAGAGAGAGAGAAAGAGGGGAAGATTAAGTGTGATGGGGGAGGGGCAGAAGGAAAGGAGGGAGAGAGGAAGCCAACTTCCTGCTGAGCCTGGAGCCTGACATGGGGCTCAATCCCACATCCCTGAGATCATGAACTGAGCCAAAACCAAGAGTCAGATGCTCAACCAACTGAGCCACCCAGGCGCCCCAGCAGCTCTTTTACTTTGATATAGTATTGTTTAAGTAAGGCTGGCCTTCATAGATGTGATTGAAAGAATATGGTCTTATATATGGCTTATCTACAGCCAAAACAGCAATGTTTTACTCTTTAATGCCTCTCTTCCAACTGAGTCTGTTTTCTCATTAAAAGAAAAACATTTGGGGGCGCCTGGGTAGCTCAGTGGGTTAAACCTCTGGCTTCGGCTCAGGTCATGATCTCAGGGTCCTGGGATCGAGCCCTGCATCGGGCTCTCTGCTCACCAGGGCCCCTCTCTCTGTCTGCCTCTCTGGCTACTTGTGATCTCTGTCTGTCAAATAAAAAATAAAATCTTGGGGCACCTGGGTGGCTCAGTGGGTTAAGCCTCTGTCTTCAGCCCAGGTCATGATCTCAGGGTCTTGGGATCAAGCCCCACATCGAGCTCTCTGCTCAGCGGGGGGCCTGCTTCCCCCCTCTCTCTGCCTGCCTTGCCTCTCTGCCTACTTGTGATCTCTCTCTCTCTGTCAAATAAATAAATAAAAACTTTTAAAAAATAACAATAATAAAATCTTAAAAAAAAAAAAAGTAGAATCATAAAATCATTTGGCCCATGATTTTCATCAAATTATACTATGAGTAACCAGTGAGAGTAGCTCATGCTGTCAACTCTTATCTGCCATTTTTAACTCTCACAGAACAAGTCCTCCTTCCTGTGGAGCTCTCACAATTGTGTCTCCGGTGCCAGCTTACAAGGACCAGTCAAGACCGTCCTGTAAATGAAACACAGGCCCCTCGCTGCCTGGGCAAGCGCTCACTATCATTCACACTGCCCAAAGTACCAGGAATGAGAGTCTATACAACAAAAACACTGCAAAAAAAGTTCTAGTACTGGCACGCTTGGTTGCTCAGCTGGTTGAGGGGCTGACTTTGGTTCAGGTCATGATCTCCAGGTCCTGGGGTCAGCCCCACAGTGAGCCCTGATTGAGGCCCAAGTTGAGCCTCGCACTGAGCCCAGCTTAGCTCCGGCTTTGGCTTCTGGCTCCATGCTCAGCAGGGAGTCTGCTTCACCCTCTCCTTCTGACCCTCCCCCCTACTACCCATGCTGTCTGTCTCTCAACTAAATAATATCTTAAAAAAAAATAAAATCTTTATAAAAATGAATTATAAATTCACATAATATAGATAGCAATGTATGTGATAGGTAATTATAGTATTTATTAAAACAAAACATTGTAGGGACACCTGGGTGGCTCAGTTGGTTAAGCGGCTGCCTTCAGCTCAGGTCATGATCCCAGCGTCCTGGGATCGAGTCCCACATCGGGCTCCTTGCTCGGCAGGGAGTCTGCTTCTCCCTCTGGCTCTGCCTGCCACTCTGTCTGCCTGTGCTCGCTCTCTCTCCCTCTCCCTCTCTCTCTAAATTTACAAAAAAAAAAAAAAAAACCAACATTGTAGATAACACAAATGTGATCATAAGAACTAATGGATGATGCTGGAGATGCATAGACTAAATTATTATACACCCAATAAAACTCATATATTTTGAAAAATGTTTAATAGAAGGAAACATGGGATGCTTGGGTGGCTCAGTTGGTTGGACGACTGCCTTCGGCTCAGGTCATAATCCTAGAGTCCCGGGATCAAGTCCCGCATCAGGCTCCCAGCTCCACAGGGAGTCTGCTTCTTCCTCTGACCTCCTCCTTGCTCATGCTCTCTCTCACTGCCTCTCTCTCAAATAAATAAATAAAATCTTTAAAAAAATAAATAGAAGGAAACATACTTGATGTAACATGTGAAAAAAAGTCAGAGGACATTGCCAGAGGGTTTAAGAAGGTGAAGAATAAGCACTAGTATTCCCAAAAAAATGAATTAAAATTTTCCCAAAAAGAAGTTTATAAATCAGCATGTATATGGTTTTCACAACTTTCTTTAGATTGTGCATACAAACAAGTATATATATATTAAAAATAATGAAAAGAAAGGAACTTCTAAGTTATTATTTTTGTATTAGACTGTTAGGGTAAAGGTGATTACATAATTTTCTTTTCTTTTGTTCTTCCCATTTCCAAACCCAATTTCCTTTGATACTCACTTAATCTGGGATGTCTGGGTGGCTCAGTTGGTTAAGCCGCTGCCTTCAGGTCAGGTTGTGATCCCAGGGTCCTAGGATCAAGCACCACATTGGGTTCCCTGCTCAGCAGGGAGCCTGCTTCTCTCTCTTCCTCTGCCTGCTTGTGAACTCTCTCTCTCTCTCTGACAAAAAAAAATAAACAAATAAATAAAATCTTAAAAGAAAAAAATTACTCATTCTTTTATTAGCCAGAAATATGTTACTCCCTTTTTTTAGAGCCCATGTCTGAGCTAGACCTGGTCTCTACCCAAAATAATTCCATACCTGAACACACACCACTCTCCAACCATAACCTACCTGGTCATATCAACCCTCAGGCAGTTATTTCTTTTAGTAATTTTTCTAATGAATCAAGATGTGCAAAATAAGGGGCGCCTGGGTGGCTCAGTCATTAAGCATCTTCCTTCGGCTCAGGTCATGATCCCAGAGTCCTGGGATCAAGCCCTGCATCCAGCTCCCTGTTCTGTGTGAAGCCTGCTTTTCCCTCTCCCGCTCCCCCTGCTTGTGTTCCCTCTCTCGCTGTGTCTCTCTCTGCCAAATAAGTAATAAATAAAATCTTTAAAAAAAAATTTGTGCAAAATAAATAAATAATTTAAATAATTTTATGGGGCATCTGTGTGGCTCAGTGGGTTAAAGCCTCTGCCTTCCACTCAGATCATGATCCCAGAGTCCTGGGATCCAGCCCCCGCATCGGGCTCTCTGCTCGGCGGGGAGCCTGCTTCCTCCTCTCTCTCTGCCTGTCTCTCTGCCTACTTGTGATCTCTGTCAAAAAAATAAATAAAATATTTAAACAATAATAAAATATTTTATTAAATAAATAAATAATTTTTAAGAAGATGTGCTGTGTGGGGTACATGGCTGTCTCTGTTGGTAGAGCATGTCACTCTTGATCTCAGGCTCATGGATTCAAGCCCCGCATTTGGAGCAGAGCCTACTTAAAAAAATAAAATAAAAACAAAAATGGAAATGCACAGTGCTTTTCACCTCCCATGTCCTCCATTCTTGACTAACTTGTCAAACCCTTCTACTTCTTGGTCTCAGTAAAGCCTCAGTATTACCCTCTAACTGGTCTTATTCAAATTAAGAGTTTCTTGACTTATTATTATTTTTAAAGACTTTATTTATTTATTTGATAGAGAGAGCACAAGCAGAGGGAGCAAGAGAAGGAGAAGCAGGCTCCCTCCCTATTATAGCAGGCACCCATATTATTATTTTTAAAGTAGGCTCCACACCCAACATGGGGCTTGAACTCGAGATCGAGGGTCACATGCTGACTCTTTTTTTTTTTTAATATTTTATTTATTTATTTGTCAGAGAGAGAGAGTGAGAGAGGGAGCACAGGCAGACAGAGTGGCAGACAGAGGCAGAGGGAGAAGCAGGCTCCCCGCTGAGGAAGGAGCCCTATGTGGGACTCGATCCCAGGATGCTGGGATCATGACCTGAGCCAAAGGCAGCCGCTTAACCAACTGAGCCACCCAGGCGTCCCTCACATGCTGACTCTTGACTGAGCTCCAGGAGTTTCGTGATTTTTAACCCAAATCCCTAACTCACCTTTCTGACTTGAACAGTATCTCCTGATTCTAATAATATCTGTACCTGTTTCTCTACTTGGCCTTGATATTCTAACTGAACTGACATTTGTCTTTCTAGAGATGTTTTAACTATTGTTTTTACCTTTATATTTTACTCTTTGCTTATATTTATTGAACAAACATTGATTGAGAACATGTGATGGAGGATGAAAAAGGGGGGCTAAATGTAACCCACTCTTTGAAGAACTTTGCAGGTTACAGGACAAGATGGTAGGTGCTTAGAGTGAGACGTAGGTTTAAGAGAAGATTGCTCTTTTCAAATAAGAGAATTTTGAGCATGTTTAAATGCTTAAGGCAATAACCCAATATTGTTGCAAGTTGCCTAAATTCGGTGTACAGTGAACTAAATTTTGATATGTTTCATTTCCTTATTAGTTCCATAGATCATCACAACCCCAACCCAACCCTAATAGCTACAGCAGAACAAAGGAGGGACACCTGGCTGGCTCAGTTGGTAGAGCATGCAAATCTTAATTTGTGGACATGAGTTACAGCCCCATGTTGCACATAGAGATTATTTAAAAAGAAGAAGAAGAAGAAGGAGAAGAAGAAGAAGAAGAAGAAGAAGAAGAAGAAGAAGAAGAAGAAGAAGAAGAAGGAGAAGAAGAAGAAGAAAGAAAGAAAAAAACAAAAGAAAGGAAGGAAGGAGGGAAGAAGGAAATTTTTCAGAAGTACTTGAGCACTGGAGCAGCTAAAATCAAAACACCAATTTCTTGAAAATAGCACTTCCCAAACAAAATTCATCCCATAGTTCATCAAGTCTTAAAACAAATCCATGATTTTGTTACTCACACGCAATCACAGTGAAGACTTGTGAGGTCTATACACAAGAAGTAAGCAGGAAAAACAGAGAAGAGAGAGAAATGTTCTCATGGCTTCACATTCAAAATGGTGACACTTTTCTAGGAAAAAATCCCACCTATTAGTTTAAAAATTACCTAGAAAGCTTGGGGCCCCTGGGTGGCTCAGTGGGTTAAGGCCTCTGCCTTCAGATCAGGTCATGATCCCAGGGTCATGGGATTGAGCCCCACATTGGGCTCTCTGCTGAACAGGGAGCTTGCTTCTCCTCTCTCTCTGCCTGCCTCTCTGCCTCCTTGTGATCTCTGTCTGTCAAATAAATACATAAAATCTTAAAAAACAAATTCTCACCAGTTTCTTTTTTTTTTTTTTTAAGATTTTATTTATTTATTTATTTGACAGAGTGAGAGATCAGAAGCAGGCAGAGAGGCAGGCACACAGAGAGGGGGAAGCAGGCTCCCCGCCGAGCAGAGAGCCTGACTCGGGGCTCGATCCCAGGACCCTGAGACCACGACCCGAGCCGAAGGCAGAGGCCCAACCCACTGAGCCACCCAGGTGCCCTCTCACCAGTTTCTAAAGGTTAACTTGCTCCTCTGCTTCTCATTTCCCAGAGGAAATCTTCTAGTCTTGCAAACACCTCCCTTTTCTCACTACAATGTAAGCTTTGTTCATTGATGTATCCCAAAGACCTAGAAGACCACTGAGTGCATAACAGGCCCTCCACTTGGACTAGATGAATGAATTCATCAACGATGACCTCTAATGCACTCTTGTCTTCTTGCTAGATTTAGAAATTTGCAAAAGTGGCACCATCAACCACTAAGTTTTTCCTGGGACTTTCCTTTACTTTTTCGTGTCAACATCATAGACGTAAAAGCTATCTTTTTCTTTTACTTCTCCTTTTCACCCCTGGTTCCCCCAAGGCTGAACTGTGCTTGGACTAGCAGTAGATTCTGTTGAAAAATCGGCGAGCTTCCCAGCAAAGTCCTCCACGTGTGCTACTCAGAGGCCCAACGCCCCCTCTACACACATGTTCATTCCTCTGCTCGGTTTCTGCTGTGTCCCTCTCCTACTGTGTGATTTCTTAGGACAGGGAACCCTACCACCCAGACACACTCCCCTACCCCACATTACCAAATGTACTCTAATAGAAAATCCCCCCAAACCCCAATTTCAGAATGGTAGCTTGAATTCTTGGTGCTTTCCTGGCCTGCACCTCCAGGCAGACGGTGAGGACTAATATAGAGTCCTTCACGAGGGGCCCTTTCTCAGCTTTTGAAAGAACTTCACTCCCCTCATGGGAGCCTATTACTTCCTGATCTGCTATACATTTGTCCTCCCCAATAGTCTGTTTTCCTCAGAAGTTCCCCTACCCCTTTCATTTGTTTCAGTTGAGTTTTTCACACTACAACTTGCTTCCTGCCCATCCCCTCTCATTAGGTTATAGGAAAATAACTGTCGCCTTACACAGACTCCATTATACTAAAAACGTGAACTAGCAGCAGTAGCAATAATGGGAGCTTGTGAGACATGCAAATTCTTGGGTCCCACCCAACACCTCTTGAAATGTCATCTACATTTTATTTTATTCTTTTTCTTTTTTTAAGATTTTATTTATTTATTTGACAGAGAGAGAAAGACCGTGAGAGAGGAAACACAAGCATAGGGAGTGGGAGAGGGAGAAGCAGGCTTCCCTCCAAACAGGGAGCCAGATGTGAGGGCTTGATCCCAGGACCCTGGGATCATGACTTGAGCCGAAGGCAGATGCTTAACAACTGAGCCACCCAGGTGCCCCTCCAAAGAATATTTCTGAAGATTGGACCAGGAGGGGGCAGTACAGTAGAATGGTTAGATCAAGGTTCAGTTCTTCCACTGGCTGTGACCTTAGCCAACAGTTTCCCCATCTGTACAACAGTGATCATAGTATGACCCATCACAAGTTTTTTATCTTGAGTGGTCATCTGATTCCTCTCTCCAGATTAGAACTCAATATCATAAGCCCATCAGATTTTCTTCACTAAAAAGGCTATGAAAATCACAAAGATCAGGGCAGAAATAGAGAGCAGAAAACCAAAAATGGTTAACAAAACTAAGAGCTTTAAAAAAAAGAAAAAAAAAAGATTAAAAAAATTGAAAGACCTTTAGTTAGACTAAGAAAAAAAGAGAGGAGTACCTGGCTGGCTCAGTCTGTGAAGCGTTTGACTCTTGATCTCTAATCTTAGGGTTGTGGGTTCAAGCCCCTTGCTGAGTGTAGAGATTACTTAAAACCAAATCTTTAAAAAAAAAAGTTTCTACTTTTTTGGTGAGGGATAAAAAGCAGCCCATAGTCACGCTGGTTAGGAAACAGTAGGCTTCCTTGCTTTCTTCCTCTCTGGGCCCCACTTTTTTTTTTTTTTAAAGATTTTATTTTTAAGTAATCTCTACAACCAATGTGGTGGCTTGAACTTACAACCCCGAGATCAAGAGTCTCATGTTCTACTGACAGCCGGCTCACACCCCTGGGCCCCGTTTTCTGAAAGACTTCTAGTTCATGTGTACAGAGGAAGTACACAGGAGTGAGAAGTCCCATGGGGTCACATATCTCAGTAGTTTTAATCTGTCCTGGAAAATCTCTAACGGGCCTGGGTGGAGGCAGCTTTGCTTTCTCTCCTGGCCAGCTCTTCCTGTCTCAGTTGCCCCTGCTGCGGGGAAGGGGCATTAGCTCAGCTGCAAGTCGCTCAGGATGCAGAAAGAAACTCAGCAATCACTCAAAAGTACCTGCCCCATTGGGCTGCGGTTCAACCAGAAGTCCTCGAATTGTATAAATGTTATTTGTGGTCAAGAGTTTGCTGTTTGTTTGCTCGTCTGCTGATGCTTTAACATTTCTCAAGCTATTTTTAGTATTGAAGTCTAGATGGTCCTGAGTTCAGAGCAATCATGGCAGCAGTGCCCACTGAGACAGCGGACTCGGTACATGGACTTGTGTGAGTGTGTGTGTGTGTGTGTGTGTGTGCACACAGGGTAGGATGACTTAACAATTAAGTGACAGTGATATGGGCTTTTTTATTGCACTGAGATGTGCCGAGGATGTGCCAATGTTTATACTTTGCCCAAACGGCCCTTCCAAATTGCAATAAATATTTATCAGACTTGGCAGCACTAATATCAATCAATAAGCCATAGCCTTAAAATAAAACAACAACAACTACAGTATTTTCTCTTAACTTTGAAAGTATTAGATTTTCATCCTGGAGAAAATAAATAATGTAGAAAGTAAAAAGAAAAAAGAAAAATCGCCTGCAATTGAATGAGCCAGCCTGAACATTTTTGTTGTGTTTCTTCCCAGTCTTATTATCCGTAAATATACGATATAATGTTTGTATCATGACATACTTCTTGGAGCTTTCAAGGGAGGCATCAGTTAGAAATGAGCCTGCCCCAGGCACAGCTGTAGGGCTAGAGCCCAGACCCGACAAGCCATTTGTCCCTGAGACAGAAACAGAGAGTTAGAAGCCTCTCCAGCAGGCAGGTCCCATCGTGGAAAAGAACATGATATTTGCCCCTGGGGATTTGAAAAGAACAGTGTATTTGGCATTCAGATGATAGGCCAGTGCCTTTCACCTAACTACAGAGAATTTTTCTCAAGGAACAAGTTGACAACATTCTATCCCAACCACTCCCCTGTCTTTTTTTTTTTTTTTTTTTTGGGTTAATCTCAGATATTGGATTACCCTCTATGGCAAACTTTACACCTCCATTAAAAAACAATATTATAGATCTTTCCCTCACAGTCCTCAGAAAAAGCCACCCTTTCCAACTCCTTGATTGTATTCTCATAGCCTCCAGAACTGTGAGTCATAAATGTTGTCTATACCACCCAGTTGGGATACTTTGTTACAACATCCCTAAGTTTAACTTTACTGAGAAGAGGTGAAAAATATGTCTCAGGTCTTAACCTATTGTTGTTGTTGTTGTTGTTGTTGTTTTTTAAATTCTGCTCCAGGTAGATGTCAGAATTGCTATTTTCTTTTCTTTTTTAAGATTTTATTTATTTATGGGGTGCCTGGGTGGCTCAGTAGGTTAAAGCCTCTGCCTTCAGCTCAGGTCATGATCCCGGATTCCTGGGATCAAGCCCCGTGTCGGGCTCTCTGCTCAGCGGGGAGCCTGCTTCCTCCTCTCTCTCTGCCTGCCTCTCTGCCTACTTGTGGTCTCTGTATGTCAAATAAATAAATAAAACCTTTAAAAAAAAAAAAGATTTTATTTATTTATTTGACAGAGACAGACACAGAGAGAGAAGGAACACAAGCAGGGGGAGTGGGAAAGGGAGAAGCAGGCTTCTCCCCCTACCAGCAGGGAGTCCAATGTGGGGCTCGATCCCAGGACCCTGGAATTATGACCTAAGCCAAAAGCAGCCACTCAAAGACTGAGCCACCCAGGTGCCCACCTATTATTTTGAAAATATACCACCTATACTTTGAAAATAAGTAATACTATGCCCCTCTTTAAAAATATTTTAAAAGTCTGATATAAAGATACTATGAGTGCCTCTCTACAAATGGATGTCTGGGAGTTACACTTCACATTTTAAAACTGCCAGCATTGAAAACACCAGGACATTTTTCAAGTCTAGATAAAATATATTATCACTGTTATTTGAATTTTAAAAAAAATACTTATACCAGAATTGGAGTTGCTAGCAGAATACTGGAAAAAAAAATTCCATCACACAGGATGCTGGGTGGCTCAGCCGGCTAAGCATCAGCCTTCAGCTCAGGTCATGATCTCAGAGTCCTGGGATCAAGTCCCACCTCAACAGGGAACCTGCTTCTCCCTCTGCCTGCCAGTCTCCCTGCTTGTGCTCACTCTCTCTCTCTCTGATCTAAAAACAAAATATTAAAAAAAAAAAAAAAAGGAAAGAAAAGAATTGCTGTCAGAAGCATCAGAGGCAGACCACTGAAGTGTTCTCCTCTGTTGGTCCTATGGCATAAAGCACCAAGTTTTCCTCAAACCTGTTTTGTAGAGAAAACCTACACAGCAGGTCTTTATGATTCTTCGAGACATTGTTGCCCTGATTCAAGAGAATACTATAGTAAAAACCTGCTGCTTTCAGCTGGTGACAATTTAAATGAGCTCCATTCTCAGCTCTTTGTGTCATCCTTATTATGGTTCATCTACTATTACTCCGGAAGTTACAAATTTTTGCTCTTCGTCCTCTGGAACGAACTATAGATAGTCCCTTGTGGTGGGCAGGAAGGTCCTCTGTCCTTCAGGCATTAGCTTGCCAGCACTTCCAATCTCACCCAAGGGCCTACCCTTCATAATACTCCAGATAAGCATGTGATGTGAAGCAAGCCAGAGCGGTGATTTTCAAAGTGTGCTCCCCGGGTGAGCAGCTTGGCACCAGCGGGGAGCTTGTGAAACATGCCCGGTTTTGAGTCTCACCTTTGAGCTACGGGATCAGGAACTCTGAGGGTGAATCCCAGGAGCCTCTGCTTTAACAAGGCCTCCTGGAGATTATTATGCCTGCAAAGTTTGAGAAGCACTTGCTGGGTAGAGAAGGGGCGATGGGGGGTTAGGGAATGTTGCCAAAGGGGTTTTGCTAACCTCCTTTCATAAGCCCGTTCTTCAGTAGAACAGCTATGAGGAGCATTTGTAAGAAGGAAAATGTACTACAGCCTCTGTACAAAACCTCCGCACCACACCAGCCTCTAGCCGGATCGCTGTGAAGCCCATGTGCCCTTTGGACAAATGTACCCTACAGAGATTTCAGAAGATTTGCTGATCTGGAAAGGTTCTGACACATTTCCTTTCATCATTTATCTGTACTGTTGTTCTTTTTCACTCTGGAAACGCAAGCGTTCTGTTTATGTTTTAAGTACAGGTGGTTATTATTTCTACCAGTTAAGTAGATCAGAACAGAAATACCTCACAGTGTGATTCTCAGATCCCCCAGGGATGATCCCTTTAGCCTTCCTGGACGGCAGCCTGACTCGGGCAGTTTGGCGTCAGAAAGCCCTTCCTTCGCTCCGTCACTGCTAAACTGTGACTTAATCCAGCTGCTGACCTGCTCTAAGCCACAGCTTCCTCATTCATGAAATGATTATAGTAGTTTCTATCTCCTAGGGCTGTTTTAAGCGTTAAATAAAATTATTTAATATTCTTATCTTTTTTTTTTAAGATTTTATTTCTTTATTTGACAGAGATCTCAAGTAGGCAGAGAGGTGGGGGGGGTGGGCAGGCTCCCTGCTGAGCAGAGAGCCCATGCAGGGCTGGATCCCAGGACCTCGAGATCATGACCCTAGCAGAAGGCAGAGGCTTAACCCACTGAGCCGCCCAGATGCCCCTACTTAATATTCCTATCTTAATAACATATTATTGGGGTTCCCGGGAGGCTCGGTGGTTAAGCGTCTGCCTTCAGCTCAGGTCACGATCTCAGGGTCCTGGGATCGAGCCCCAGCATCAGGCTCCCTGCTCAGCGGGACACCTGCTTCTCCCTCTCCCACTCCCCCTGCTTGCATTCCCTCTCTCACTGTGTCTCTCTCTGTCAAATAAATCAACAAAAAAATTTTTTTAAATAACATATTATTAAATAGAAAGCATTCACTAAGCAGTTCGTATCGTTGTTATTCATTGATCTTCATCTCACCTACGGAACCCTGCCTCCCTCTCTATAAGCAGATACCCTCTCTTCTAACTCACTGACAAACACTAAGGCCATTAAGTGTGATTTTCTTTAATCTCCTCCCAGCCCTCCCAACCATTCTCCCCCAAAAGCACTCACAAAGTTACCTGAAACCTGTCACTGTCACTTCTGAGGTCTAAGAATAAAGGCTGAGGGACTCCTCCCTTTCTTCCTTCTGTTCAAAGCCAACCACTCACTGAGCCTTAACTCTTACCATTTTGTCCGGTCCAGAGACATTTTCTGCTTTTTCCTCTGTCCTTTGAATTTGGTCTCACAATAGCTTCACCCATCTCTCTCCTTTTTCCATTCTGCAAGGGCTATCCATATTTCCTTGTCCATTTTCCCCAATGCCAGGGAAAATATTTATATTAAGACTGTCAGAGGGGCATCCGGCTACCTCAGCTGGAAGAGCATGTGACTTGATCTCAGGGTTGTGAGTCTGAGCCCCACGTTGGATCTAGAGATTATTTAAAAAACAAAAAACAAGAAACAAAAACAAGTTGTCAGTGATTATCAATATACAGCTGATTGATTTTTCCCCTTTAATTTTGTTGTTCCCAAAATATTCATCTTCTGAACAATCAGGTTTTCAGAGGGGGTTGGAGGGACAAAGTTTGGTCTTGAAAATATGATTTAAAGAAAACAGCTGCCTATCAGGGAAATACAAATCAAAACCA
>PISX010029903.1:0-19458 GCA_004024625.1 Mellivora capensis | reverse complement strand
GGGGGGGAGTGTTTAACGGGGACAGAATTCCAGCTGAGGGAGATGAGAGCAGTTCCGGGCATGGAGGGTGGTGGGTCGCATGACACCATGACTGTACTTCCTGCTATCGATTCGTATACTTAAAAATGGCTAAAAGAGTAAATTTTACATAAGTATATTTTATCTCAATAAAACATAAGTGCTATGGTGCAATTTATAGACGTGATGGTGAAGGCAGGGGGAGGGGTAGTTCTCTGGCCTTGAATAAGCTTACCATTTAATGAGGTTCTTTTTTTTTTTTTTAAGATTTTATTTATTTATTTGACAGAGATCACAAGTAGGCAGAGAGGCAGGCAGAGAGAGGAGGAAGCAGGCTCCCTGCTGAGCAGAGAGCCCCATGCGGGGCTCGATCCCAGGACCCTGGGACCACGACCTGAGCTGAAGGCAGAGGCTCAACCCACTGAACCACCCAGGCGCCCCTAATGAGGTTCTCAATATGCACCTGGGAGCAAATAAATGGACAGACCAAAGAATATGAACCATAGGATAGTACTAATTCTAAAGTATGACACCACTGCTGCACAAACACTCAGAAACCAGAGGACTAGGGAAGAGAATCTGCTTTTTTGGGCAGCCTTTTCCCGATACCCAAAACCAGACAAAGATACTACAGGAAACCACAGACCAGTATCACTCAAGAATATGGAAGTGAGAACACTCAATAAAATGTTCACAAACTGAATCTAGCAACATATAAAAGAGCAATACATCGCAACTAGTTGTGGTTTTGCCTGGGAATGAAAGTCAAAACATCCAAAAATCAGTCAGTGTACTTTCCCCGACTATATTAGAGAAGAAAAACTGTACACTCATCTCAACAGGTGCAGGAAAAGGACTTAACAAGATTTCACAGCAATTCCTGATAAATATTCCAAGCAAATTAGAAATAGAAGGTAACTTCCCCACCCCAATAAAGGATATTAAAAAAAAAAAAAACTACAGCTAACATCGTATTTAATGGTGAAAGACTGACTGCTATCCTCTAAGACTGGGAACAAGGCAGGGTTATCCGTTCTCACCACTCCTATTCAACATCATACCAGAAATCCTGTTTAATGCAATATGACAAGGAAAGGGAATAAAGTGCACACAAATCGAAAGGGAAGAAATAAAACTGTCTCTATTTGTAGATGACATAATCATCCTAATACAAGTACCAAAGAATCTTCACAAAGGTACTACAACTAATGAGGAACTTTAGTGAACTCACAGGGTACAAATTCAATGTGCAAAAAATAAGTTGACTTTCAAGGTACCAGCAACAAACAATTGGAAACTGAGATTTTAAAGTACATTTACAGGGGCACCTGGGTGGTTCAGTCAATTAAGCATCTGTCTTCAGCTCAGGTCATGATCTCAGAGTCCTGGGATCCAGCCCCATATTGGGCTCCCTTCTCAGTGGGGAGTCTGCTTCTTTCTCTCCCTCTCCCCTTACCCCCTCATTCTCTCCCTCCAATAAATTTTTAGAAACTCTCTTTTCAAAAAAAGTACCATTTGGAATAGTATAAAAATGAAATACATGTAAAGCTAACAAAATAAGATCTGTGTGCTGAAAACTACAAAACACTGATGAAAGAAATCCGACTTAACTAAATAGGAAGTTATACCATGTTCATGGACTCAGAGATTCGATATTGTTAAAATGTTAATCCTCCCCAAATTATAGATTCAGTTAATTCCTACCAAAACTCCAACAAGGTTTTTGGAAGATTCTACACAAGTTCACTCTCAAAGTTATATGGAGAGTGTTTACGGAAGAGAACTGGATTCAGCAATGTGGAAGGAGAGCAAATTGATTTCAAGGTCTTCAAGGATTTCAAAGCTACAGTAGTCAGGATAATGAGTGTTAGTGAGAGGTTAGACACATAGATTAAGGAACAGAACAGAGCCCAGTAACAGACTCTCACAAATATGGCCAATTGCTTTTCAGCAAAAGTGCTGGCACAATACAATTCAATGGATAAAGGTGGTTTTTCACCCAGTGGGGCTGGAACAATTAGACACCCAAATGCAAATAATGATAATAACAATCTTGACCCAAACCTCATACCATACACAAAATCTAAGTCAACACAGGTCACAAACCTAAATATAAAACCCAACACTACGGTACTTCACTTGAACACTATGGAGAAGATCTTTGTGACCTCGTGTTAAAGATTTCCTAGATAGGAAACCAAAATCATGGCATGTAAATGAAAAAAACCCAAAGTTAGAGTACATTAAAAATTTCTACTCTTCAAAAGACATTAAGAAAATGAAAGATCTACCACAAACCAGGAGAACATATTTGACAAATGTATACCTGGATAAAGGATTTGTACCCAGAATACATAAAAATGTGAATTACATGCACGATCAATGACATATGGAAGGAGGCACACATTGATCCCCAACCGTCCTGTATTTCCAAATTTGATCTTGAAATTGGGAAAGTCTGATCTAGGAAAATAGTTTCCTGAAAAAAGCTCCACCTGCCTCCCCCATCTGCAATTCTTTCAGAACCTGGAGGGCTGTGCTGAGCCCACGGGGAGGCAGCGGTGCCATCCCAGCTTTCTGCGAAGCCTGGCCTCAGCCTCTTTCCAAGGCTGGGATACTGGCAGGGCTCACGCTTCTGTGTATGCTGCAGCGACTCTTGGGCTTCAGTATAATCGAGTGGACTTCCCTCAGGGGAATTTGGCAAAGGCCACCCCTGATGCAGGGAACCAGAGAGAAGAATGCAAAGTGACACCACGCATTAACGCTTGTGACGGTCTGCTCATCTTTAACTAGAACGTGTGCAAGGGACGCCCAGAGAGGTCGCAACATTGAAGCCATTGCAAAACCGTCCTCGTATGCTGGCAGCCCGTGGGGTGCTTGTAGGGCACAAAGTGGAGTGACCACTTTTTACAGACTTGTCAAGACAAGATCTCCTCATAGTCAAGGGCAGAGAGAGGTGGCATCTGTGTCTAGAAACAGCCACGTTGGGGGTTGGGGAGAAGGAGCAAGTGAATTATGCAGACTATCAAAATCTAAAAAAATGAAAGCTGGGCCACCTGTAGGAGGAGTCACACCTTGGAACATGCGAGGCCTGAGCTCTCTGAGGGCAGGCTCTGGGGTTGCCTTGTCAGCAACCTTTGTCCAGGACATGTGCTAAGGACCAAACGAGCACACAGTGAATGGGCGGCGGTTGATTGCAATGCAGGGGAGGCCTGACGAAGAAGCACCCTGGCATGGGGACTGCCCCCCCACCCCGTCCTGAGTCACGGAGGCAGGCTGCAGCTGCCCGCACAGCTGTCGTGAGATGTGCCCAGGGGAGCACAGTGTGGGAGAGTTTGGACACACGCCCTCCCTGGCGTCTGGAACGGTCCATGGCCAGAGCAGTACAATTTTCACTCGGTGTATTTTTTACTCCAACATGTGTCCAATTTGAACACGAAAGGCCAGATATCTCCACCTCATTTGAAAACCCCATGCATCATGCCTCCTGCCCTCAGGCGGCAGCAGCAGGCCGCCCTCGCTGCCTACTCCCCACTCCTTCAAAAAAGAGGCTCCCGCTGGCCATTTTTTGTTTAAAACTGTGCATAATTGATAATGGCAAATCTACCCGGCTGGGTCTAAAATCTCTCCAGGGGCAAGAGGACACCCTCCATGACTGTCATTAACTGGGAAATTAGCGGCTCTCCTGGCAGCTTACCAGGCGCGGCACAAAACGCGCCGGTCTGGTTTGAGTTGAATGACCCAGGGATCAAATTCCTGCATAATCGGTCTCCATTTTAAAGTCATCTTAAAATTTCTGCCTCCTTCACTACCGGGAAAAAAGAGTAATTCCTTCACACACCGCCACCCAGACGCTCCCGCGACAGTCATGAAATGCAAATCACTGGAAGCAGAAACTTCTGCCAACTTTTCCCAAAGAGAAAGGTGCATGAGCCGAAGGCAAAAATGACAGGAGGCGCGTGGAACGCTGGTGGGAGCGACGTGATGAGCCGGGCCCGGGTGCACCAGCCACGACCCGCTCTGTGCCAGCAGCTCTCAGCCTGGAGACACAGGGACGATCTCTCTATAGGGTCTTCCCGGCTACAGGCAGGCCCCGTGTCCAACTCATGTCCAAACTCGTCCCCATCTCTGCGCACTCACCTGCGCCACCCGCGCCCACGCTGCCCCAGCCACCGGCCATCCGCTCCAGGTTCGCAGTGTCGCGTGGCCACGTGTGCCCACGAGTGTGCTCCGGGTCCCCACGGATCACTCCCTTCTCCCCTGGCCGCCCTTCAGCTGTCTGTGTTTGAGGGGGCCTGGCTCACGACCCAGCTGGCCTCCTCTGTGCACTCACGACACGATGTTCCTGAAAGTTCCTGGAAACCCACCGTCCTTCTCAGGCACTGACGGACCACACCACACCTTCTAGTGTGTACCCAGAGCGTTTGCATGTGGCTGCACCAACCACCTGCTGGCTCAGGGCCCCTCCGACAGGGGAGGGACATTGGTCCACACTGACTGGCACCGAAGCCCGCCGGTGTGGACACCCATCCAGACTCCCTGGTCGGCAGCGGTCCTGAAAGAACATCCGAGCTGGCGGACACTTTGTCGGTGCCCCGCGGCGTGGCTGACACGTGGGTCTCATTCCCTCCTATGGCCAAGTGGTGTTCTGTATGGGCAAACCTTGTTTCGGTCAGCCTTTCACCAGCTGGTGGACGTTTTAGCCCAAGCTTCTGAACAAGGGCATACTGTTGAGGGCCCAGCTGTCCCGCCCCGTGCCACTACCCTCAGTGCGAGCCTTGCCCTGGAGCTCGTGGCTGGGCTGGTGGAGCCCAGGCAGGGCCGGCCTCCTGACCCCGTGGCTCCCCTGCGCCATCCTGCTTCAGCCCCGCGTCCTGGTTCGGCTGTTAGCGTCTCATCGAGCTTTCTATCATCCTGACTCCGTCTCAGCGTCTACTTCCTGGAGAGCCCAGCCTGGAGACATATGGCCCGGAAGGTGTCAGGAGACTTGAAGTCGTCAGTCCCCTCGAAGGAACAGCAACTTCCCATTCCCACATGGCCCCTGCCAGATTGTCAGCTCCCAAGGGTAGGGATGCAGGGCATCCCTGGGGCAGGAGACCGCGGGGAGCAGCCGAGACGTGGGCTCTGGGAGCAGGAAGATCTGGGTTCAAATTCTAGCGTCCCCTTCCGGGTCACTGCGGGCAGCCCTTTTACTCTCTGAGTGTCCCTGTATGAGGATGACAAGGACATAGGACCTCACAGGCTTATTTCACAGATTAAATATGAAAATCCACGCCCAGTTTTGAGTATATAGCAACAAAATTATATCCATCTACACGGGCCAACGTGCCAGGTGCTCTTCTGAGACCCAACGGACCTGTGGTCAACTCCTCGCCACAGCCTTACAAGGGGGAACATTATCCTGTCTGTGACCGCAGCTGAGAAAACGGAGGGACAGAGAAGCTCAGTTCCTGCCAACACCAGCTCCAACACAGCTGTGACGGCTGATTTTTTTTTTTTTTTAAGATTTATTTATTTGACAGACGGAGATCACAGAGAGAGAGAGAGAGTGAGGAGGAAGCAGGCTCCATGCTGAGCAGAGAGCCCAATGTCGGGCTCGATCCCAGGACCCTGGGATCATGATCTAAGCTGAAGGCAGGGGCTTTAAACCCACTGAGCCACCCAGATGCCCCAATAAAGATTTTATTTATTTGAGAGAGAGAGAGAGAGAGAGAGAGCAAGAGTGGGGGTCAGGAGGGGGAGAGAGAGAAGCAGACTCCCTGCTGAGCAGAGAGCCCAATGCGGGACTCAATTCCAGGACTCTGGGATCCTGACCTGAGCTCAAGGCAGATGCTTAGCCGACTGAGCCACCCAGGCGCCCGTGATGGTTGATTTCATGTGTCAGCTTGAATGGGCCACAGGGCACCAAATATTTGGTCAAACATTTTTCTGGGCGCAGCTGTGAGAGTGGTTTGGAGATTATCATTTACACAGTGGAAAAGAAGGAAGCAGACTGCCTTCCTGGCTGTCGGTGGGCCTTATCCAATCAGTTGAAGGCATGAATAGAACAAAAGGGTGGACCCTCCCCTGAGTAAGGGAGAATTCCTCCTCTCTGATGGCCTTCAAGCAGGGATAGGGCTTCTGCCTGTCTTCAGATCTAGTGAGGTGGGGTGGGATCAACACTTATGAAACCTCATCCCGCAGGCTCGCGGGACCCTACTTCAGACCCTTCAGAACAAAGTCTTCTGTCTTCTGTCTCTTCCTGGGTCTCAAGCCTTCCAGCTTCTGCTAACTCACCCCACAGAGCTTGGGAGTTGCCAGTCTCTGTATCGCAGGAGCCAAGGTCCTATAATAAATCTTTTTTCTCTGTGTACAGAACATATCCTCTTGGTTCTGTTTCTCTGGAAACCCTAACGCAGTGGCAGAGCCAGGATTCAAACCCAGGCAGCCCACTCTGGTGTCCATGCGGCTGACCTCCTCAATCTGTTGTGAATTTGCTAAAAGAGGAAGGAAGCAGGGAGGTGGGGAGAGAAGGGGAAAGGGGTGGGGAGAGGAGGTGGGGGGGAAGGGAAGGGAAAGGAAGGGAAGGGGGATAGGTAAGTCTCTGCCTCCCACTGCTCAGCACAGACCACAGACTCCGAGGCGTGGTTGAGCTGTGGTTCTCTGGGGTTGGGCTGCACGGAGTCCCGGGTTCAGAGCCATCTGGAGTCAATGGCATCTTTCTCCGCTTCAAGCAGGCCAGTGAAAAGGGACTTGAGTCAGGGAATGGGGCAGATGCCAGGCAGGCCTCCTCTGGGCCTTTGCTCGCAGCCCAACCCGCCACCAGACCAGCCCCTGGCGCTGCTCTAGGAGCAGGAATTTGCTTCAAGGACCAGAGAGCTGGGTGTAGAAGACCTGGACCCTTGGGCCCCCTCCTTGTCACCGATCCCCCGAGACAGGGAGCAGAGGGAGGGGCAGGTGAATTCATTTCGAGCTTCCCTTTCTCAGAGCCACTCTCCGCCAGTGACGAACATTGTGTTAAAATGTGTCCCTGGTGAAGCCTCAGCCTCGCTGCTTCTCTGCCCACGGTCAGCAGCTCCCTTCTGGATTCTTCCACTCTACATTTTAAGGGGCTGCAGAGAAGCTTCTGTTTTAACCCCTTCCACGGCTGGGGTTTTCCTCCATGAATCTCTCCTTCTAAACATGCTTTACTAAGTGGATTCAATGTTAAGCCTTTGGCTTTCCTTAGCTACTACCCCCACCATCATCAGGGGCCCTGCCAACGTTTACGTACTCACTGCATGCCAGGCGGCTGTACGAAGCATGTGACATGCATGTGTTGTCCTGTGTAATCCTCGCAGGAAGCACATGACCCCAGTCCTGTGATCCTGCCCATTCCAAGAGTGAAAACCTCTCAGGCCGCCTGGGGGTTAGGTGATGCCGCAGGCTGGGCTCCAGGGCTGGCCGCGCTAGGACCCTCCTTCCTGCCCTCCTAGCTGCCTTCCTACTTGTAAAATAATTCGATTTCATGCCCTGCGGTTTAAGTATCACAAGGCTTCTGCTGAGAATGAGGCACCGGAAAGTGAACCCTGGAGCAATTTAGGAGGCCAGCCAGTGCAGTGGGGGGTGGGGGGGACGTGGCACCCCAGCCTCAAGGTTCATGGGACCCCGCCTCAGAGCCCCCCATGGACCGATGCCACCACCTCATCTGTGTGGTCCCCCCGTTCCCCGGTGCTTGGACCCCCTCCTCGGGGCATAACGGGGACACCAAGCACAGCTGCCTCTCAGGGTTAAAGATAAATCACGTGGATTCCAGAAGCTCCTTCATCCCCGATCACAGCTGCCTTGCCTAAGGAATCCGCCACCGTGTTTGTTAAACCCACACTTTAATTACACCAAAATTATGTTAAATCCTTGCATAAATACTGCAGGGGCATCTTCCGAAGAATTTCATTACAGCGCGCTGGGTTGCTGCCAGAGCTCTCAGTGAAAAAGTAAGAGGAGAACAGACACATGCAAAAAAGATAGATATTGTTTTCAAGATTAAAAGGCAAGGGGGTTAGCCTTTGTCAGATCACCCAGGTGTCAAAGAGAAGCAGACTTCTGGGAGCAGAAATCTCCCATTTTACAGACTGAAGGGGAAAAGGAATCCCCTTCTGCCCTCCGATCTAATAGGTGTTTACTTCTCGAAAAACCTAAATCTGATTAAATATTAACCACTAGTGGTATTAATTAACGGGGAAAAGTCCATCAAGAGAACCCCAATATGTTTACAGTGTCCTCGGGAAACTGGGAAAATTCACAATCAAGTGTGTAAATGTTCTAAAAAAGGGTCCTGAATATTTTATGAATATTTGTCATAAAACAGAAATAATAACCACTGTGCAGAGCTATTAGAATTAATATTTATGCTGCCCGCCATGAAATATTCATGGGGACAGAGAAAGGGGGGCCCGTAAGACAAGAATTAATTTACATTGGGCTCGGTTTACCCGCTGGCTTGATGTTTAAAGACGGTTGACAAGCCTCCGTATGAATCCGCCAGTCACTTCCCGCAGTCGGTGGAGTGGAGGGGGTGGGCGCCGGGTCCGGGCGGCTGACAGCTCGCAGATTGAGTTTCTGACAGCCCTTAAAAAACCTAAACGGCCCCCCACCTTTTTTTCCTTATTCCATTGCCCAAGGCGCTCTGTTCTGCCACCGTTCATCGGATCTCCCCTTCCATCTGCTGAAATTAACGAATTAATGAGCGCGATACGCTTTACAGTGGGGCCCTATGAATGTTTACAGGCGATTAAATTATAATGCGGGACGGCTGTATAATTCATGAACCAATTAAAGGAAGTGTTAGTTGATTTGATGGGATGAGGACGTACAAAATGCATTTAACTAATGGGGAGCCACGGGCTGCCGAGGGCCGGCTCCCTCTCTCGGATTACGCGGCTAATTGCTGCACTTTATGGGGCTGTCACCGATAGCCATGCATATTTCATTGTTCTCAAATACTTCAGTTGTGGGCGTCTGTGTCGCCGCTGTGATACGGAGAAGCTGGGCCAAACCTGGCTGTAGTTACAGTGGCCCGGCTGAGGCCCTGGCTTGGAACCGGAGCCCCGGCGTTGGATGTCCCCGCCATTAGGTGATTAAAGGGGCTCAGGATGGGACCAGCTTTTGTTTTACTGACAATTCCAGACGCTGGCTTCATGACGGTGGCAGCACTGGTGCCCTGACCCCCTTCTGGTGCGGGGAGACGGGAGAAGTCTGAAGCCCCTATATCGTTCCCACCACGTCCGCGTCCCGGGAGCAGGGCTCCAAGGGTCCCGCAGAAGGTGAGGGCCCTGGGGGAGTCCTGACTTCTGGGTGGCCTGGGGGCCCCTGCACCCTGGAAGTGGGTGCGAGCCAAGGGTTTCCTCTGGGCCGACCTTGTCCACCCATACAAGGTGACCACACAGGGCTTCATTAAACACAGAGGCCAACTGGGACCCTGTTGGGGTCTGTTGTCAGAGGTTGGTGTGTGCTCAGAAGGAAATTGCAGAGAAGAGGGAATGAAGGAGGAGTGAGGTTGTCCTGGTTCCCAGAAAGACAGAGCACGCTCCACGATCCTATGGCCGAAGGACAGAGAGGCCAACGTGCCCGACTGGGACAGCAGCCCCCCCGCCACTGCATACTGGATGCTGAGCTGTGGCAGGAAGCCAGCAGTGAGATATCCAAGGAGGCCTACGGAACCCCAAGAGCCTCTCATTTGAGGAGGAAAGGGCTGCAGGAACCCCAGGACCCCAGGGGAGAAGGGCCCCCAAACCATCATCACTTCCAAGGATGGAAGAAGGGCCAACTGTAGATTAGCAGAAAGTAAGCTACTTAAATACCTAGAATATATCTCCTTGGGGCCCAAGCTTACATGGGAACTTGCAGTGGGTAGCAGAGCTGGGTGTGATGCATTCTGGTCTAAAATAAAACAAAGTGCCTACTGTGTGCAACCAGCAGTCTTAAGTATTTGGCAGATGTGATGTTATATTATCTCGCAAGATAGAAATTCATATTCTCGGGACACCTGGGAGTCTCAGTAGGTTAAGCGTTTGCCTTTGGCCCAGGTCATGATCCCAGGGTCCTGGGATCGAGTCCCTCATTGGGCTCCTTGCTCAGCGGTGAGCCTGCTTCTCCCTCTGCCTCTGCCTCTCCCTGCTTGTGAGCTCTTTCTCTCTCACACACAAATACATAAGTAAAATCTTTTAAAAAATTAGTATTTTCTGTGCACAAATGGGGAAACTGAGGCCCAGAGAAGCCAAGCGTCTTTGTTCAGGAATTTCTTCGGAGTAAACACTAGTGTAAGTGCGAAGATACATACGTAAGACTTCCTGCCGCTGAATTATCTGTCACAGAAGGACACTGGACACCTCATAAATGGCCACAAACAGGGGAAGACTTGACAAATGGTGAGACAGCAACATTCCACAGCTTTTAAAAGAAACAAGGTATATCGAGGGCGTTGAAATGGGAAGAAAGTGTAAGACACAACCTTAACTCAAAAAAAAAAAAAAAAGGATCTATAACAAGCCAGATCATATGCGCCTACTTACACTTAACAAGAGAAGTAAATCTAGAAGGATCGGCAACAAACCGGCCATAGCGGTTATTTGGGGGGAGGAATCAGGGGAAAGAAAGTGTTCTTTACACATGTCTGCCTTTTTTTTTTTTTACAGTGAGAATGTACTATATCTATAAATAACAAAAACACTAATTAGGGGCACCTGGGTGACTCGGTTAAGTGTCTAATTCTTGATTTGGGCTCAGATCAGGATCTCAGGGTCAGGAGACTGAGCCCTGCCTCGCCTCAGGCTCCATGCTCAGCAGGGAGTCTGCTTCTCTCTCTCTTCCTCTCCCTCTGCCCCTCCCCCTGCTCCTGCTCTCTCTGGTTCTAAAATAAATAAATCCTAAAAAAAAAAAAAAAAAGAAAAGAAAGAAAACCACTACTTTATAATTAGTGAGAAGAGAAAGAGAAAGAACACTATAACAAGAACAAGAGAATATAACAAGAACAAGAGTATAGAACACGAATTATTTATAGTATCGAACACTATTTATAACAAGAACTATTTATAGTTCTACAGAACTATTTCTATAGAACTATAGAACTATTTATAGTATAGAACACTATTTATAACAAGAACAAGAATATAACAAGAACAATATAACAATAACAAGAACAAAAGAAAGAACACTATTTCTAAAATCACAAGCACAAGGTTATTTTAGAAAAGGAAAAGCATCCCTTTTCAACGGACCAGCGCCACGGGGAGAACAGGGATGCCTGGGCCAGACGTTCGCACGCGGATCTCACTCACAATGCACCGACGATCGATTCCTGAGCTTGACCCCTAACAGCATCACAGAGTCCTCACTGCATTTCTCGAGTGGGCAGATGGGGACCGGGACACAACAGGTGCTGGCCCCTGAGAGGACACAGAGCAAGGGGGTCCTGTGTGTGGACAGAACATCTTACCCACATGGCAGCCTGCCAGGTGCCCCAGTGTGAGACGAGCCGGGCGAGAGGGTCTGAATGGCTCAGCCAAAGCCTTCGGTTTCGGGAAATGTATGTTCATTCACTCACTCAACACATGCTTACCCAGTGCCTCCCCTGTGCTAGTCACCGATGGTCGCAGGTATGTGGATCTGGCGGTGAATGGGCCGGACTTGTTCCTGCCTTCGCAGAGCTAAGGCTGTACCGGCCCGTCTTAGCGGAGAAAGGCACCTGTCCATGGTACTTGGGGCCAACTGGCCTTTCACAGACGAGAACATACAAGCAGCGCGGAGACGAGATGCGGGATGTATTTGGGACACATGATGGGGCAAGGCAGAAGAAATGCAGCCTGACGTCCTGGGCAGAGTGGGTACTTTTCCAGCAGCATGGGTGCATTAATCAGACACTATTCACAGCGTTTGCTATGGGCTAAGCACACCGTATACGTAACGTTCTCTCACGGAAGCTTCTCCAGGATGATGTAGGGACCACTACGGTGCCCCATCTGACAAGTATGCAAACTGGGGCTCAAAGCCGTTAGTGAACTTCTGAAGGTCCTGTTCATAAGAAGAGCAGACTTCGTAAGCTCAGGCCCCCGTCTGAGCTGTGGCCGCTGGGTACACTGTCTCCCTGCACGTGCCGTGTGCAGGGCACCTCGTAACGAGCTGTGGCTCCTCGCGTCTCCGGCCTGGCATCACCCTGAGGATGCAGAGACGCCGCCCCACTACAAGCCTGGGACGTGGGTGTTAGCGGTTCCCCATTCTCCAGATGGGACAACTTGTGCCCTTACTGGCTAGTGAGTGACCCGGGGGGACTTGGGACCCACAGCCATTGGACTCCGGCATCCGGGAGCGCTTACCAGGTACAAGGACTTCTCTAAGAGCCCCACCTGGTATTATCGTATTCACTCTTTTTCTGGAGGCAAGTTGGTTCATTTATTTTTAATGTTTTAATCGAGAAATTTACACAACATAAATGAACTGTTCTAAAGTATGTGATTCAGGAGTGTTTGGGATGTTCCGTGTCCTACAACCATCACCTCTCTGTGGTTCCAGAACATTTTCATCTCCCTAAAGAGGGGGCCAGTGTTCACTAACTAGCCGCTTCTGATTCCCTGGGCGGCCACTAGTCGGCTTTCTGTCCTGGTGGATTGGGCTGTTGTGGACATTTCGTTGAGGGATATCATACAACCCGTGACCTCTTGCCGCTGGTCCTTCACCTAGCACTATGCCTTTGGGGTCACAGTTATTCCTCATGAACAATTTTCTGAAGCTTTTCTCTAACTTGGCATCCATTTTACTGATGAGAAAATGGGAGTCTCAGGGAGAGGAAGGGACTGCCCATGGCCATGATGCCCCTCGGGAGCAGAGCCAGATTCCAGCCAGAAGCGTCTGACTCAAGAGCCCATCATCCTACCAGCTGCATGATGATTTCTTAAGATGATTGTTTTCTTAAGGTGATTTCTTTCAGAATGGATTGAAGGGACACTTGCACATGGTTAGCCCAGGTCCCGGAGTGTCGGCTGCTTGTAGACCTCATCCCCTCCCATGCCCCGGGCTCCTGACTCCCCAGACACATGGCCTCCTTGCAGTCTTGGGGCCCGCCCTCTGCACAGGCTGGCCCTGGGTTTTGAACGTGCATCTCCCCAGTGGCCACGGGGTCACCCTCACTCGGCTCAGGACTCTGCTGTGATGTCTACTGCCCGGGCCCCCAGGAAGGAGCGGCACCCCGGCTTCTCACACGTCTGCTTTGTCCTCCTTGAAGCCCTCCTTCCTGGGACACCATTATACTCACTGTTTGCCCCCGAAGACATGTGATCTGTCCATGCTGTTCTCCGCCCTACTGTCAGCTCCTAGAACCACGCTGGCACACAGCCGGTGCTCAATAAATGTTTGTTGACTAAATCACGTTGTCCTCAAAAGCCTCACCCTCAGAACGGAGGGAGACTCTGGAGGGTGGGCTGGAGCTGAGGGCCATTGGAAGGGTGAATGGGACAACTCCTGCCAAGGCCACGGAGAAGCACCGAGACGCACAAGGTACTGAGGAAGGCTGTCACGCAGGGCAGAGAGGGTCGGACCGGCGTTCGCCATCTTTTCAGTCCTTCCATGACCTACTTCCGCTCCTTCCTTCACTTGCATCATTGACACTCAGTTGAGTTTTGCTGATGTGCGCAGCCTCCGGGGCCCTTCCTGTCGCTCCTGTCCCCTCTGCAGCTGGCCTGTCCTCCACCTCCTCTCGGGGCCTTGACGGGCCTCGAGTCCTGTCATTTCCTCCAAGCATCTTTCTCTGTAGTGTGCAGCAGCAGGGGCCCTACAGGAGACATCTCTGCAGCCTTCCCGGCACAATTCAAAGGACTTTCCAGAACATTCCATCTCAGGGAAATCCTCACTGAGCTACAGTCCAAAAGGTCACCCTCGCTTCTCAAATTTCTAAGTTCTTACTTGTGGGCCAGCAAACACATAGATTCAGACCACCAGGTGGAACAGGCTCCACCTGGTAAATCCCCCAGCAACCGTCCCACCCCCATGGGAGCAGCTTCAGAGAGGGGCTTCCTCAGACCCCAGACCCTCCTGGATCTGCCACTGCCTCCAGCTGCGTCTAGAGACGCTTTACTGTAGGTACACACTGCACCCTGGACGTGACTGCTGGCACTTGGACGACACTGCCCTGGGAGGCCTCACCCAAAGGCCAGCCCGGCAGCGGTGCCAAGAGAAGACTGTCCTAATTGCCCACTGAAAACAAACCCAGGGTTAAACTGCTTATCCGGGTAGGCTCCTGGGTTAAACTTCCTCATGAACCTACCTAGGAGGTGAAACCTGAGATTCTAGATAAAGCTTTTCCACGTCCTTGGCTGGGGACATGGGCCTGCAATTTAAAACTTCTGAGTTTGGGTAGTTGTCTATGAATTAAATCTGTTATTTGAGTCCAGAAGCCTACCATTCTGCAGAAATCTACCCTGAGGGCATCTCTCCCAGCGATGCCATGCCCAGGCGCTGGGGCTGACGGGCAGCAAGGCCATGGCCATGGTGCTGAGAGGGGCTCGCGTGGGGGCTGGGAGAGTGTCTGGGAGTGCAGTTGTGAGCCCTCCTCCAAGGGGCCTTCCCCAGTTCGGAACTTGCCACCTCACCCTCCTCCTGTGCTGCTGTGGATCGCGCCCACGGGCTCCTGCGGAAATGTCCTGCTCCCCGCCAAGGCCCCAGCATCTGGGCCAGTGGCTGGCAACAAGCAGCCCACAACCTGTACTTGTGGGAGAGACAAAGCAGCCTGTGAGTCCCGCCAGCCTCCCGCTCCGCATCACTCCTGTGAGGAAGGAGGCAGTATTCTCCTCTTGCAGCCATGAGGAGGTAAAGTCACTTGCAAAGTCACCCGCAAAGTCACACCCCCCCGAGTGTTCTTGTCCTTACCCCCCTTACCGCCCACCCCATCTTGCACCTACACTACAGAGACCCCGGCAGTGGGCAAACAGGCCCGGCAGGGCCGGACCGGAGCTTGGAGGGGGCAGTGGGCACTGGCCCCTGCCTGGCCCCAGTGGTGCCAGAAATTCTACCCGGGAAGGGCTTGGGGCTGTGGCGTGGCTGGATGTGCTCATGGATGTGCACACGGAGCTGCTGGTGGCTTGGAACTCACAGAAGGAAGGGGCTCAAGGCATCCGGGGGTCCGCCCCAGGTGTGCTCCTCCTTGGAAGGGAAGCCCCCTCTGCAGACTCCAGGAAAAGCAGCTTCCTTCCAGGAGGAGAGGCGGTGACCCTCAGTCCGGGGCGGCGGGCATCCGAGTGGGAATAACCCGCCTGGGTGAGTGCAGCTGGGAAGGGCTCCTCCCTCTAAAGGACCCACCAAGGGCACACCCGGTTTAGGGCTCCCTGAGGACCCACCCAGCTCAGCACAGAACAGGGGACAGGGGGAGGATACAGACGCCTCCCTGCGGCACCTGCTTCGGGAAGGCAGAAGGTGGGGGTCGGGAAACGGGAAGTGTGGAGCAGGTTATGGTCTGCGACGTTTCTGCAGGACCTGGGCCAGGAGCGGCACGAAGATGCACCTCGGTTCAAAAGAGCAATGGCCATTTGCATTTCATTCTCTCTGAGCGGGACAGCAGATGCAAACGGGCCCCACGAGGGCGCAAGGTCTGCTCTCTGCCACGGAGCTGGCTCCAAGGTGACAGGAGGGGCGCCACGGTGGAGGCGGCCTCTGGCGGAGACGCGGGTTCTGCGGGAAGCTCAGGCCCCAAGCGAATGAGGCCACGCGTGGGCCACGGCCTCGCCCTGATTGCACGCCGCGCGTCGTGAGCCCCACCGCGCGTCGTGAGCCCCGCCCCTCCCCGGAGCAGGCCTCCGTCTCGGTCCGCCTTGACCTAGGTGGACCCGCACAGCCCGCCCCCGGCGATCGCGCGCGGGGACCCAGCGCAGCTTTCGCGCTCCCCCGCCCCCCCTCCGGCCACGCCGGCTCACCAGGGCCCGACTATTCCGATTTAAGTCCGGTTTCCTCCAACCGCTTACAGGAAAGGGCCTATGGCCAAGGCATTACCGCTGCCGGACGAGCCCTTCCTTGCTGGTGTTTTCATCAGCGTCCGCCCTGCTGTGGCCGCCAGAAGCCTGCACGCGGTCCTGCCGGATCTCCGGATTACGGACCGGCTGTCTGAGATACTTAACAGTCTTCCTATTTTCTGCGTGTCAGGGAGCTGATGCGCCACGGTGTGCACGTCGTGGGGCGCGGGGTGTCTTCCTGGCGTCGCGAGCCCTACCCTGCAGCCCTACCCTGCACCCAGGAGACCCCGCTGAGGCCGGCGCCCTGGATCCCGGTCGGAGCGGCCTGGAGCGCCCGCAGGCGGCAGGACCGCGCCTCACTTATCTGCGCGACTGGAGAGCCTGTGCCCTGTGCACGTGCATCTGGAGAGCGTGTGCCCTGTGCACGTGCATCTGGAGAGCCTGTGCCCTGTGCACGTGCATCTGGAGAGCCTGTGCCCTGTGCACGTGCATCTGGAGAGCCTGTGCCCTGTGCACGTGCATCTGGAGAGCCTGTGCCCTGTGCACGTAACACGGCGTGCTAGGGCGGAACCACAGTTCACTTTAAAACTTTCTCTGCTCTTAGTAACAAGTTCCTTTCACGCTCCCTCTCCACCAACGACAAACCACATCTTGCCATGGGAGGACAGGGGGGGATCAGCTCAGGGACCACACTCCAAAATGTAAACCGAACCTCAACGACCCTCTGACTGGACTCACGACACCCTGCTGACGTCGACTCCCCAAATCCTGCTGGCCAAGTGCGAGGGCGATGATCATCCCATCTTTGGAGCTTCTGTACGCACCAGACACGTATCACCTAATTTATCTCTGACCACGCTCACACCACTGTCACCACGTCCACTCTGTATGGTAGACCGTGACCTGCCCAGGGTCCTGTAAATGGCAAAGGATTTGAACCTGGCCAGTCTGGGCCCCTAACTACTGTACCTAGTGTGTGGGTGGGTAGGGCAGGGGCTCTTCTTATCCTCTTATCCTGCCGGCTGCAGGGACCACAAGAGATCCGCGGTTTCAAAGCATGTTCTCCACACAGGCAGCCTCCCCTGCACGTGCTAGCTGCTTGTGGGCTGACTCAGTGCTGGGTTCTGCCCGCTCCAGATAGGCCAGGGGGACCCAATCCCCAGCCGGCGGCCCCTCCAGCCGCTCGATGCAGATATCTGAAGGGCAAACAGCTCAGCGCCTGGTCTGACGTGGTTCCCCAAGGCGGGGCAGCGCTGCGGGCACGTACTCATCAAATTAACGTCTGCACACCCATAAAATGGCTCACTCAAGATCATTACCGGCTCTACATATATAACTCACCACATTGGTATCTGGAGAGTTCTGCCTGGCTGATTGTCTCTGTTCTCCTAACTACTCCACAACTAAATGTTTTACAGAGCCATTTCCTCCCCCAAATATTTATGTTCTCGAATGTTTATTAGCCTCTCTATCATGATCACAATTTTATGAGCACTCTATGCCGACTGTGGACTAAATACATAATTTCGGATCCCTCGGATTTCAGTTTAGAGCTCCATTCGTCTCTGTGACGCCACAGCGCTTAATGTGGGCACCAAGCAAGTGACAGGAGACCACGTGTCCAGGGGTCCAGGGGACCACACTGACCGACATCCCACCACAGCTCACTGGCACAGTGGGAGGATTCCGGAGCAAAAGGCAAAACTCAGGAGGGCCTCCCCACCCCCCGTCTTCATTCCTCCAAAGAGGCTATCTCCAATCCACCATCTCTGGGAGAGAAGGGCCTGCCATACGAGAACTTAGATGAAATAAGAGGGAGGACTGCCTTGGGGCGCCTGGGTGGCTCAGTTGGTTAAGCAACCGACTCTTGATTTGGGCTCAGGTCAGGGTCTCAGGGTTGTGGGATCAAGCCCCACGTTGGGGGGGTCTGTGCTCAGCAGGGAGTCTGCTGGAGATTCTCTCTTTCCCTCTCCCTTCCCCCTCCTACCCCACCCCCGTTTTTTTCTCTTTCTCTCTGTAAAATGAATACATAAATCTTTTTTTTTAAAGATTTATTTATTTGACAGACAGAGATCACAAGTAGGTAGAGAGAGAGGCAGAGAGAGAGGAGGAAGCAGGATTCCCTGCTGAGCAGAGAGCCCAATGTGGGGCTTGATCCCAGGACCCTGAGATCATGACCCGAGCCGAAAGCAGAAGCTTTAACCCACTGAGCCACCCAGGCGCCCCTATAAATCTTTTTTTTTTTTTTTTTTTTTTTTTTAAAGAAGAAGAAGGATGCCTGGGTGGCTTAGTCAGTTAAGCGTCTGCCTTCGGCTCAGGTCATGATCCCAGGGTCCTAGGACTGAGTCCCGCATCAGGCTCCCTGCTTAGCAGGGAGCCTGCTTCTCCCTCTGCCTGCTGCTCCCCCTGCTTGTGCGCTCTCTCTCTCTCTCTCTCTCTGATAAATAAATAACATCTTAAAAGAAGGAGGAGAAGAAAGAGGAGGAGGAGGAGAAGAAAGACTGTCTTGTCCTCTGACGGGCAGTCCCAGCTCTCTTACTGAGCCACGGGGCTGTGCCTGGGGGCCTCCTCTGCAAAATCCAGAGGGAAGCGCAGGTCACGAGCCTGTAGCGAGAGCAGGCTATGACCCACATCTACCACACTCCTTCACAGGACCTAACGGTGACTTTATACCATGTCTGCTGTCAGTTCAAAGGTGAAGTGGCCAGAAGGAGGTGGAAGTAGCCCGTCTCTAGGCCTTTGCCTTTCTGTTCCCTCTGCTTCCTCTGAACTCCTCACAGCAGCTTCACATGCAGCCGGGGGCGGGGTGGGGCTCAGAGCTTGGGAAAGCCCTCCGTGTTATAACCCACCTGCTGCCTGCTCATCTGCCCCCTCCAGCGCAGGGCTCCTCCCCAGAGGCCAAGCTGCTGTCTTGCTCACTGTCCCAGCACCTAGTATGTGCTCATTAAACAACTGCCAACAGACACTAATTCACAAACTCTTGTCTCTTTGACTCCAAAGCTCCTGCCTTTAACACTAAACCTACCTTTTCTAGAAAATGCCAAGGCAATGCCAGCCAGCAGCTGGTCCCTGGGGACAGAATGGACCTACTTCCAGATGGGGCTTGGTGTCCACATTCTTCCCAGATGAATATCTGCTCTCACAAAGGATCGGTGATCCTGGCACGCTTCTCCCACCCGGCTGCAGGAGGGCAGCCTGAGAGCCAAGGGCAGAGTTTCCCAGTACTTGTCCTCCGAAAGGCTAAATGTCTGGGACCCACCCCCACTGCAAGGCAGCTCTTCACAGAGGTGCTGAGATTAGCTTCCAGCTCTTAAGGAGGCAGCTCGGGTCTTTCGAGAAAGGCTTTCGTTCATGATTGGCCTTCATGTTCATTCATAAGCCTGTCATGTTTGAGTTGTGGTTCAAAGCTAAAAACGTAAAAAATTGTCATTACTTACCTACTCTCCATGTAAATCAGAAAGTAGCCGCTGTGGGCAATACAACCATTCTT
>PISX010029902.1:0-19430 GCA_004024625.1 Mellivora capensis | reverse complement strand
GAGTGGTTATTCGCACTGTATTTTACCCCAAAGCCCGTGAATAAAGCAGATGTGAGGGGCGCAGCCATGGTTGGGGGAACAAGCAAACAGGGCTGGATCCCACACAGGCTCCCGCCCCCAGCCCTGCGGCAGGCCCACCTTCCCCATGGGCAGGGCTCGGGCAAGGGGAAAATGGAGGCCTGTCCTCATTTCTCCTTCCTGTCTCCCTCCATCCTGCCCTTCTCAGAAAGAGCACATGTGCCCATAGGCATGCTGGCCTGCGCATCCATGCCCCTCCCCTCCCATCCTCTGGGAAGAGCACCTGCCCTCAGGGCAGGCCTGGGGCTGGGGAGGTGGAGAAGCAGGCTCAGGGCCTTCCAAGTCTGGGGGCCAGAGTGGTGGTCTAGAGGATGGGACACAGGCTCAAGGTGGGCACACCTCCCTGGCTTTCGGACTGCTCGCCCCATGAGAAGGGCTAAGCCAAGAGAACCACTAGAATGGGGCCTTCTGAGCTGTGGGACTCAGGCTGGAGCACCAGCTGTCAGACCCAAACATAGCATTGTTCCAAGGAGTGCCGTTTGCCAAAGCTTAGCCCTCAGCCAGAACTAGAGAGATCTGTGAGGCCCCTCCCCCGCATGTTCCAAGCCTGAGGAGTGGTGAACCTGACTGGCCCCGATGGTCCTGCCCACACACCCTATCTGCACACGGCAACCCTAAATAATCATCCTTACCTGCAAATCTGGCCGTGAGCCTTCAACATCACTGCAGGCCAAAAGGCCTGGCCAGGTTCCTGAGCACGGATCAGAGGACCCCTGACGCCCCTCTAGGTGCTCTGGGCGACAGGCGTGCCGTCCCCTCTGCCCTGCGCTGTCCTGCTTCTGCCCCTTTGCTCATGCCTTTCCCGGCCCTCAAACGTTTCTGTTTGTATTGCCCCAGCTTCCCTACTCAGCTTGGCCCAGGTTCCTCAGTACTGTGCATTCTCAGTGGAAACTGAGCTCTGTAGCTGCCTCTGGGCCCCTCCCTCTCCCCCACCTTGCACTAGACAGTGACCCTCCGGCCACAGGTTCTGTGGCACATTCACCTATGGGCCTTGCCTGGGAAGCACAGGGCATGTGCAGTTAGGTCCCCGGTTATGGGTCCTGGGCAGAATTTCATAAATGTGGCCCAGGCCCAGAAACCCACCCTTATGCCTTCAGAGAAGAAAAGAGATATAGAAACAATCTCCAGGTGCCCACGGTGCCATCCAGGGTGTGCCCGCTGGTCTCCTGAGCCTGGAGCTGGGTCACCATGTGTGCCCAACCCCCAGGACCCTGAGGCTACACTCAGCATACTTCCAGGGACTTCCAAGGGCAGGTCCCAGCTTCTCTGTGTCCAAGGGCTTTAGTCTGGACCTGAGAGCCTGTTTGTATCAGGTACCCCATGCCAAACAATGAACGCCCCAGCCTACCTCCATAGGCTGCTCTTCGTCCAGAGTCTTCCCCTCAGATGGGCAGGAGGCATGAACTTTATACCATGTCCCCAGATTCTTCTCCACTTTCCTGAAATGATGCTCCCGTCGTCCGCTGTGGCTACTGGCTTGCTAGTCCTCCTCTGTGGGCTGCCTCCCTTCCTCACAATCATGCCCCCACTCTCTCCTGGCACTCCCCACCCCTCTCAAATAAATCCCGGACTTAGAATCTTCTCTCGGGGTCTGTTCTTAGAACAACCCAAAGCAAGGCAGCGTGACACCAAAATCAAGTAACTCATGAAGAATCTGCTTAAATTTCCTTTTTTTGGCCCGAAGTTTACCTTAGAAAAAAATAGTTCTATTTTTGTTTGTTTGTGGGAAAAAGAAAAGCATGATTTCATTTGAAGGTGCTGCAAGTGTCATATGACTGGTGGTATCCTTGTTTCCATCAGAGTCACCTCCTCCAGGTGCTTGCTGAGCGGTCATTGCTAAGTTGAGAGAGGCTCCACGTACATGTACTGGAAGGAACAAATCCCGGGTCATTCCCCACTGGTCTTATTAATCAGATAGTCTCCAGTTGACTTGCTTTCCTAGGGGACAGAGACAGGCATACAAGGTGAATCTCATCAGTCCCCTAGGAAACTGATGCATGCTTTACCAGGCCAAGCGTTGATCACAATAGCACGGGTTGGAGGGGTGAGCAAGGCGAACCAAACCTGGTGCTTTTCTGGCTCATCCCAACAGAATGTGAGCAGCAGCCAAATCCTGGGGCGGGCAAAGAGCTCACCTGCCCAGCACGGCTGTTCTCATCCTGGAAGGGCGTGAGGTCGCCAGCCACTCAACCTTTGATTTGTTTCAGAAACCTATCGGAGGGGCGCCTGGGTGGCTCAGTGGGTTAAAGCCTCTGCCTTCGGCTCAGGTCATGACTCCAGTGTCCTGGAATCGAGCCCCGCATCGGGCTCTCTGCTCCGCAGGGAGCCTGCTTCCCTTCCTCTCTCTCTACCTGCCTCTGTGCCTACTTGTGATCTCTGTCAAGTAAATAAATAAAATCTTCAGAAACCTATTGGAGTCTCTGCATTTGAAGTAAGATGGACACATGTCCAGAGTGAAGTGGTTCAGTGGCAGCACCTGCCACAAACTCCGTTGTCTGTGATGCTCTGGGGACACATCTGCGGTGCCCAGCATGGCCAAAAGCAGATGCCCACTGCCCCCCACACTTTGGCTGGCATCTGCCACCATATGTGTCTCCCCGATGCCATAAATACATGGGGTTCACCTTTTCATTCAGGCACTGAGACACACTGAAATTGAAATGTGATGTTTGAAAGATAAATCATTTCTGACAAGGACAGCGTGCATATCTGTAAGGCGTTAAGTATGTACTGTTGGATCCTATTAGCTAGGATCTTGTTGAGAATCTTGGCATCCATCTTCATCAGGGATATTGGTCTGAAATTCTCCTTTTTGACGGGCTCTTTACCTGGTTTGGGGATCAAGGTAATGCTGGCTTCATAGAAAGAATCTAGAAGTTTTCCTTCTATGTTTTGAAACAGCTTCAGGAGAATAGGTATTATTTCTTCTTTGAATGTTGGTAGAATTCCCCAGGGAATCCATAGGTCCTGGGCTCTTGTTTTTTCGGAGATTTTTAATCAATGTTTCAATCTTTTTACTAGATATTGGTCTAGTTAAGTTGTCAATTTCTTCCTGTTACAGTCTTGGAAGTTTTGGAAAATAGTGTGGAGATTCTTCAAAAAGTTAAAAATAGAGCTTCCCTATGACCCTGCAATTACACTACTGGGTATTTACCCCAAAGATACAGATGTAGTTAAAAGAAGGGTCTTATGCACCCCAATGGTCATAGCAGCAATGTCTACAATAGCCAAACCGTGGAAAGAGCGGAGATGCCCTTCAACAAATGAATGGATAAAGAAGATGTGATCTGTATATACAATGGAGTATTACTCAACCATCATAAAGGATGAATACCCAACTTTAACATCAACACGGACGGGACTGGAGATTATGCTGAGTGAAATAAGTCAAGCAGAGAAAGTTAATTATCATACTTGTGAATATAAGGAATAACATGGAGGACATTAGGAGAAGGAAAGGAAAAGTGAAGAGGGCGGATATCGGAGGGGAAGACGAACCACAACACTGTGGATTCTGAGAAACAAACTGAGGGTTTTAGAGGGGAGGAGGTTGGGGGAATGGGTGAGCCTGGTGGTGGGTATTAAGGAGGGCACGTATTGCATGGAGCACTGGGTGTTATATGTAAATACTGAATCTCAGAACACTGCATCAAAAACTAATGATGTATTGTATGGTGACTAACATAACACAATAAAAATAAAATAAAATATTTTTTTTAAAAAGTACAAAGTATGATCCATCAGAAAGATATAACAATCATGAACCACTGTAGCTGCCCTCCTCAGAAGCAAATGTGTTTTATGAGGAGCAATGGACAAATGTATAATTGTAACAGGAGATGGGACATGCTTTTCTGAGAAATTAATAAATAAATCACCAGAAGTTAAGTGGGTTACCTATACATGACTTAGCAATGAAATTTAAGAGCTTGATCTAATGTTATAAATAAATGTAAATATCAGTTACCCAAGGAAGAAATTCTTTTCAAGTACACATCAAAGATTTGAGGAGGGAGACCACACATTAAGTTCAAAAGAAGTATTAATAAATGTTAGAGGATTTTTTCTGACAAACTTGCAATTATTATAGAAATCCACATTTAAAGATCATTTAAAAAAATATATTCGAAAACACTAAAATTGCCCTTTTATATAACTCCAGGTTAAGAGAAGCCTATAATAGGAGTTACAAAATATTTAGGATGGAAGTGAAAGTACTTCAGTGCCTATTAAAAGTGGTGTGTAAAGAAAAATTTATTGACTTCAAGTAGGTATTAAAGAACAAAAAGAATGAATCCATGTCAATGGACTAAATGCTCAGTTCAAAAGATTGAACAAAGAACAATAAAGTGAAACCTAAAGAAGTCATAAGATATAAACTATAAAGATAAGAGTAGATATTAATGAAATAGTAAACAGATATACAAGAGTCAACAAAACCCAAAGCTGACCCTTCGAAAAAACGAAGTGGACAAACATCCAGCCAGACTCATCTAGACAAAGAGAAAAAACAAGAAACTACTAGTACTAGTAATACAAAAGTGGATACCATAAAAATTTTTTAAATCATAATAAGAAACTGAATTCTCTTCATACTTTCCTACTTCTAACAAACTTGAAAACTTGGAAGAAATGGCAAACTTTCTAGAAAAAAATATAAAATTGCATAAACATTTACAGTAAATATAATACAAATGCAAATTTTAGTCGAGGAGAAACAGAAAACCCAAGGGACTACATAACCATTACAAAAACTGATCTGGAAATCATAAGCCTCACACACCCAAAAGTCACCAGACCCCAATGGTTTTCCAGGAGAGTACAGGGCAAAACATTTTCAGCCCAGTCACATTGATAAAAGTACTCAAATAAAACATTGCCAAATTAAGTGCACACTATGAAAAAGTAGAATAAATTATAAAAAATATTGTGCCTGTTGCAGGAATCCAAGGATGGTTTGAAATCCATCTTGAGAGAACCTATAAGTTGTTACGTGTCTACCCCTGACCAGCGAGAGCAGTGGGAGACCCAGATTCCTTGCATTCACTGCTTTCAGACACAGGAGAAATCTATGTTGAGCACATTCTAATCCATTCAAATATCTTAGAATATAAGTGAATCTTCTAATCAGAATAGCTTGTTGTTTTTGAAGTGTGTGGTTCATGATGGCTAGTTTCCCCTCAGTTGCCTAAATAATTCAGAATGCAAAACGCCCTGCACGGGTATGACTTACAAGCTAGAGAAAAGAGATGTCCGTTCAGTCTTCACCCAGGGAAAGGCCCAAGAGTTGGAGCAAACATTATTATTGTTGTGTTCAACCTCCTTCAGTTCACTAGCCAAGGTCTGAAAGCTTCCACTCATTTCCCCAGGTGCTCACCCCCGCAAGGGTCCCAAACCCCCCGGCTCCCTTTCACAGCATGCAGACCCTGTCCAGCAGACAAGACTCCTGTGCCTTGCTATTCGTCAGCACCTCCACTGTGGAAGGAGGCTTCTAGATGTGCTGTTTCTATCATCCCAGGGAGTCAATGGGAAGCTTTTCCAGAAGGCCTGGGGCAACAAAGGAGAAAAGGCACCTGTTTTGTTATTGTTGTTGTTGTTGTTGTTGTTCCTTTTTTTTTTTCTCCTAAAAGCTCATAAAACAAATGGAGGAAAGAGAGACAGACAGACAAGAAATCTACACAGTGATTGTTGGCTGTCTTTTAAGTAATCCCTCCTATTGTTAATAATGCTCTAAATCTCTTTGTGTTGCTGTAATATGTAAACTATGAAAATAGCTCCTATTCCCCTGGTTATTGTGGCATGAGATGCCAACTTCGTCCATGCTTGACAAAGTTTTCCCTTTATTGTATTCCTCTCTATATACCCAAAGTTCACAGCCGACATTTCTTAAAATCTTCCCAAGATGGGCCAGCAGAGGCCGTGTGCCCCCATCTAGAAGGAAAGAGATAGCAGACTCTGCAAGCAAAGCAGGGCCCTACAGTCTGTCCTCATCATTCCATTTTCCACATTTGCATTTTTCTTTTCAACCATCTCAGGAAAAAAAAAAAAAAAAAAAGAGTGTCCAGAAAGTTCGATGGTGCCAAGTCTGGAAACCAGGTAGTCATTAACGTGAGTGAAATCAACATTGATCCCTTTCAATCAGACTGGTCCTTTTCGGGTTCCTTTTGCATCTTCAAAAGCCCAATCCTCCTATCCCATCTAGGATGTTAAAAAACACACACACCCAAAGAATATTCTTTCAAGTGCATTGCCACTGCAGCTAGATGATTATTATCCAGACTATTAATTACTATTATGGTTACTACTGACATGACTTCTATGTATTTCTGTGTGCCTGTCCAATCCCGCAGCTCGCCCCCACAGCCAGGCTTGTGTTTTGCCTGAGAAACAGATGTCCACAACACAGATCTGAGCAGGCACCAAGACCGAAGGCAGCAGCCGCGCAGATCTAAGCAGAGCCGAGTGTGCTGGAGAACAGGTGACAGGATCAAAGGCAAGTGAGCAAGGGTACATCCCCAGAAGGACTGGAAGGCACAGGCCTGGGATTTTACTGACGAAGCACAGTTTCATAAAAGCATTTACAGGAGTGATTCCTAAGAAAGCCCCGCCTGGGTGTAGAGACAAACATGCATTGAAGAGTAAGGCCAGGCAACAATGAAGGGCAAAGAAGCCAAGCTATCCACTGTGGTCCAGGAGAGAGCAGTGAGATAGTCCCCAAAAGGAATAGAGCCAAAAATGAGGATGTGCAACTAGATCCCACCAGGCACGCTCGACACCTAACTGTGTTTTTTCCTACGACATTTGATGTATGTATTTCGTGCTGAATTTTCTACAATCCACATTACAGGAGGGCTGCTGGGGCACATGTCTCTCCTTTCTACTCCACAGTGAGCTCCTCAAACATAGGGCATAGGTCCTATTCCTCTGTTTTCTCCCACACGGAGCTCCACACTGACAACACAGCAAGGTTTAGCTACAAAATAACTGAACTGAATTATGGACCAAAAGGAAACGTCTTTGAAGACACAGGGTTGTAAGGAATCTGGGGTGTAATGAAACTGGTAATTCACAGAAGAAGGAGGAGAGAGCCTGGAGGGAGAGTGGCTGTGAAGGCCCCCAGCAGACCTGTCTGCACACTCCAAGATGCTTCCGCATGGACACAAACACACCTCCACAATACCGAACTCAGAGACACCTTGGCACAGATGCCAAACCTTCCATGCAGAGGGATTCAGCCCTTCCAGAAAAGTCTCCTCCCTGCCTTTTAAGAGTTCAAGTGTGCCACCCTGTGACAGGTGCTGGTTGATCTTTGAGAGTGAATGCCCTTAGGAAAGAGGCGGATGAAACAGGGACGGTGCTGGGGCTGCCTGGGCCCCCACTGGACCTTGGGGAGTTCAGCTCATGCCCATGGCTCCCAGGAGACCAGCAGATGGCGGGGCATCCAGGACCCCCGGACACTCGACAACCAAAGAGGCCCACAGGCAGCCTGGAGCCACAACAGACATTGGGAACAAGGGCGGCAGGCCCTGCATTAGGGGGCACCGTCCTGGAACCTATGTGTATGTGACCAATGAGAACCGTATAAAACAGAGACAAAACCCAAAAAAGGTGGTGGAAGGGCCCCTCTGGGCACTTGGGTTCCAAGCCACCATGGAGATGAGCTCACAGAGGACGGAACTCCTTCAGTGTGTGGGAACCCCAGGGAAGCTGGTCTGGGACCTGCATGGGAGAAAAGACAATCAGTGGCTTCGGGTGACTTTGGGGAATGATGGGGCATGAAATAGGGTAGACTTACTATTGTAACAAACAACCACCAGATCTTGGGGTGTCAGCACACAGAAGGTTATATTCTGCTCATGTGGGTAAGTGGAGGAGGCAAGCATGTCTGAGTGCTTTGACACATAGAGCCTTCCAGGAATCCAGAACCCTCTCTTCTTCCATCTATCTTCCCGATCTCCATCTCTTAGAGCCTTCCCCAGAGTTCTCTGCAGCTGGTCAGCAAAAGAAAGAAGGAGCGAGCACAGATCACACTTGGGAAAGCCTCACTTCTGCCTACATTGGCCAGACTCGGTGCCATGACTGAATAGAAAATCTCAGAGGAAAGGGAAGTGGGGTTGGATGAACACACAGCAGGAGGCAAGTCAAAGCAGCGGCTCGTGGAGAGCAAACATGACCAGAATTCAAGAGATCTGAGGCCCTGGAGCAGGAAGAGGCCCCACAGGGCAGGAAAAGGTCAAAGAACAGAAAGCAGGAAGGCACTGGACGCATGATGGGTGATGGTTGTGACGTGTTGGACCACTCACCAAAGCATCAAGACCTCAGGACATTCTGTCAGGACGGGATGAAACAGCACGGTAGATGGGGAGGGAAAAATCAGGGGCAGTCTCTGGAGGACCCAGAGAGGATGCAATACAAATCAGCAGTGAACGATAATGACAAACACAAGACAAGGTGTGATCCATTGATAATGCCCAGACAACAGTGTGATCCATTGATAATCAGTAGCTCAGACAAGACACAGCTACTGAGAAAAGTAACTAACTGGGGGTTCCACAGAGTCTAGGAAGTAGAGAGGAGAGACAGCGGAACAAAACCCCCAGCCACTTCTGAAGCTTCACATTTGCCATAAAGACCTGAAGAAACTGGGCACAACGAGATCCCCATAGCCCTGAGTCCAACATGCCTGTTCACGGAGGCGGTGAGCAGGTGGGCTCTGCACTCGGGTACCCATCACCTTTTGGGAGTTTCCATATAAATGTCTTCCCATCTACAAACTCTGAATGTGACTTTCTATTTCTCATGGTTCCTGAAATGCCTGGAAAAGAGCAGGGGCCATGCTTAAAACTAACAAGGAGGGAAGTTGTGAAATATTGCAATCGCTCTGTCCATTTTGGGGGCGAGTTCAGTTGGAAATGGACACATCATCCATAGAACTGTCTTTCTTGAAAAGACAGTTAATCCAAACCATGTCAGATGGAAATGATTTCTCAGGATAGGTCTATGGAATATTTTCTGTCTTCAGCATCTCAAAAGTCCCAGGCAAGCTAAGGGCAATTAACCAGAGTCTTCCCTCTGATTTTAGTCCAATTTTCAAAGTTCATCTCATCCAAGCTTGTCTTTTAAAAAAAAAAAAAAATTTTTTTCCAAAATCCATTTGTCAGAAGTTTCCAGGTAATCATGGCCAAAGCAAGACAACATTTTTGAAACTTTGGGAACAAACCAGATCATTCATGATACCAAGCTTGGTTTCTCTGCCAGCCAGTATGGCAATGCACTCAGGAAGGCAGGAGCTAGCGGACCAGGGTAGACCATAGGGCTCTGCCCCTCTGAAGTGGTGTAGAGCTCCAACGTTCCCACTGAGGCCCAGGCCTGCCGGACCTGTTTTGTTGTCATTCCCATTCTCATCACAGATATTTCTTTTTCGGCCACAAAATGAGACTCTGAAGTGGTCAAGTGAGGGTCAAATCCCAGAACGACTCTCCCTTCCAATCATTCCCGATCTGCCGATCCCTAACTCATAGAGGCTAAAGAACATGCAGTGAGAGAGACACTCCTGTTCGGTGCCCCAGTCGTTCTCAACTGAGGGCAATTTTGCTTCACCATACCACCACCCCCGTGACACTTGGTAGTGTCCAGGCACATGTTTAACTGTCCTATTGGGAGGATGCTCACGGGCATCTAATGCATAGAAACCACTGATGTTGTCCAACATCCTACAAGGCATGCCACGTTAGCCCAGGATACCACAGTAAGTCCCCAGAATGTGTGGCCTAAACAAGAGAAACTTAGTTTATCACAGCTCTGGAGGCTGAAAGGTCCAAGATCAAGGACCCACAGGATTTGCTTTCTGGTGAAAACTCTCTTTCTGGCTTGCAGGCAGCTGCCTTCTCACCGTGTCCTCACGCAGTGCAGAGAGAGACAGACAGACAGAAAGAGACAGAGACAGAGGGAGAGCAGCCTCTTTAATGTCTTTTCTTATATGGGCACTAATCCCATCACAAGAACCCTATCCTCATCATCTCACTTAGCCCTAATCACCTTCTAAATGCTCCATTTCCGAATACCATCACGTCAGAGGTGAGGACTTCAACATCTGAACTTGGGGCAACACAAACCTTTAGTCCATAAGGGCACACAGCAAGGAATTACCCAGCCCAAAATGTCAGTAGAATAGCACCCAGGCTGAGACAGCTTGTTCTCCCAAGAACAGACTTGTATTCTGGATTTAGCTTTGCCTTTCCTGCCTGAAGATCCTCAACAAGCTCACGGTGCCAGAGTCGATGCAGGATTTGACCCACCATAGCTTCAGGCCCAGAGACCCACGCTGCAGCCAAGAAGGTGTGGGACTGAGCCCGTGACCATGAGATCTGCCGCCCACATCACACATCTCACTTCCCAGAGGTCAGCCTGATGTAGGCACAGTGGAAAGGCTAGCTCAGAAGCAATACTCTGGAAAGCATCCCATACTCCAGGACACAGGATACACACAGAATCAAAGACCCTCTTATGGCACTGCACCCCCAAAAGGATGAATATATAGGTCCAAGAATCAAGGGATCATAGGAAGAGTGACCCCACTTGCCACCACCCCCAGTGACCCACTAGGAAAATCTTTGTCTCCGTGCCCCAAACACTGGGCTCTGCAGGGCAACAAGTCTTAGTCTTCCAGGGGGCACAATTTTAGTAAGAGACACCACAAGAGTCTCAACAGCCACCTGCAGAGTCAAGGAGAGGAGTCACCATCCTGGCCTGAGCATCAGGCAGAGGTGAGGTTGCTGGTATACAATGGAGGAGGGGGAAGTGTAGTATGGATTCTGGGTCAGCCACTCTGGTCCCTCTGTGTGTGCTCTTGCCTACATGTGACTGTACATGGACGAGGATAGCAAGTCTGCCTCAAGACAGACGTAATGACCAGGACTTTGGACTCCCCCAGGAATTGGTGGTCTGAGTCACGCTGTGGAGTGAGACACCAAGACTACAGAGGTGAGGGTGAGGGGACCCCAGCCTACAAATAGAGGAGGTAAACCATAAGACCCACAGTAGCGGCGGGTGCTGTTAATATGTACCACATGCCTCCCTGCTCTGTTTCACCTGAGGAAGAGGGGTGCCTCCAGATGGTGGAGAAGCTGCTCCCCAAAGGAGTGGGGAGGTCCACTGAGTGGCAAAATATAGACAGCAAGACAATAGACATGCAGTCAGGTCACCCTTCCAGAAGGGTACCCCTTTACAAGGTCAGCAGGCAACTAAGAGACCAGCCTGGGATGCAGAGGGCGGCCTCCCCTGAGCTCACCCCCAACTGGAGGTCGTGCATCTGGGAAAACACAAGGCAGTAACAGAAATGAGCACCTCCCCCTGTCCTCCGCCCCCCTCTCAGGGTAACTCTGGCTCCAGGATTCCATGCCAGGTTGGCTGAGGCTTCATCAGACCTACCCTGCAGCTCAACAACTTCTACCTGTCCTGCTTCTTCGGCTTTCTTTCCAAGGTGTCACTCCTGCGCCCCAGACTCCTCCCAGCATCAGCTTCCAGATACCCCACTGTAACACAACAACTGGATTTCATGGGCCAATTATTCCAACAGCCACCTATTGGGAACGTGGGAAGCGGGGAGGGGAATTTCCTCTGCAGCATCCCCCACTGACCCCAAAATTGTCATTCAGGGGTAACTGATCAGCAAGGATGGAATGGGAGACATACCACAAAAGTCAGCCTGCAGCCTGAGATACATCTGCGGAAGGGCTGCGCTGTGTGGTTTCCAGGAAGACATCCTGAGGCCCCGATGGGGCTCACAGCACATTTGTACTGTGAACAGCCAGAGAGTAAATATCTTCAGCTTTGCAGGTCATGTGGGCTGTGTCATAACTATCCCACCGTAGCTGCAGCTCAAAAGTAGCCATAGACAACAGGTGAATCCATGGCGTGGCTGTGCGCCCATGAAACTCACATGCCAAGAGAAGAAGCCGGGCAAATGTTGCCCCTGGACCGCAGTCTGTGGACCCCTTCGTCTCTTGCAATGATCGCTTGGATGGAGAAGATGTAGACCCAGTTTGCATGAGTCTGGGCTCTCAAAACTATAGCTTGCAAATGGTTTCAAAACTTTAACAGACAATGAAATATATCTGAAATCAATTTGATAAACCAGCACCATGATTTAATGAAAAGATCACATAAGACTAAAAGAATACACCAGACTAGACTAGACAGGATTGGAAAATGTCACAGTGCACAATGGGCAAGTATTATTTCATGAAATTCTTTTTGAGGTTGCATGTGTTTAAGAGAGAGTGTGTGTATGATATCAGAAGATGTAAAATTATTTCTTAGAGTAAGTCATAGTCAAGTTTGAGAACCACTAGCCTATAGCAATCACCCCCAATTTGCTCTCCCCAGGGATAGTACTAACTATAAGCAGATTTGCTCACAACCTGAACTTGAACAATACATATGAACCAACTGGATTATCCATTACCCAGCCATCCTTGTCAAGGCACCTTTTCAAAAAACTCCTCTTCAAAACCTTTTCTTATTCCTTTTAGGTTTTTTTAACACTCTCTTTGGCCCCTCTTCAATGGACATTTTATGACTTCAGTTGCCAATGGAGAGCTCAGATATCAACTCTGAGACCTGCTGTGATTTCATTCATGTATAATTAATTCAAGCTGTCTGTTGCCTTTAAATGTCAGCATGTGCTGGCAGCGTGTCCCTGGAGCCTGGCCCCAGGGGCTAGGAGAGCCCTTTGGATCATACTCCAAATGAGAGAGTCTCACGTGGACTCAAGAGCCTCCTTGCTCAAGTGTCCTCTCCCCACCTCTGCCCTTGTGAAGTCAGGCTGTGTCTGAACAAATGACCAACAAAAGACCAATGACTAGAACAGTGGCTGTCACAGCCGGGCTCAGGAGGTGCACCTGACTGGCCACTGGCCATGCACACTCGGGGCATCCCCCTTCCACTTCAAGGCCGCCAGAGGCTTGCCCTGGGTTTGACGGCTGCACATGTCCCAAGCTCCCGGATGCTCTCCCCTGAGTATCATTACAGGCCGGGGCTCAGGACTTATACATCTCCTGGGAACACTGGCCTCCTGCTACTTCATCTCCGTCCCTTGCTCGATTTCTACGCTGCTCCTTGCAGATAGGTGCTAGAACAAGGTGACTGCCTGAGGATCGGAGTTAATCATGAAAATGGAATTAAGCCAATAGAAGTTCAAATCCCCACTGAAGTACCTAAGCAGAAAAGGGCTTTTTCTAATCAAATGTAGCTTTCAAATGGCCTTCCAAAAGGTTAACTAACAAAACAGGTCAGAGGCTTTTTGGACCGTCTATGGTCTGAGATGAATCTGATCACAGGTTACCCACATGTGGTTAGTGTCCTCTGAGGCAGTGGATCCAGATGATATTAACAAGCACAAAGGAATCTAATATTGTGACTTAAGTGATTTGAGTGCATGTCAGTTACGACTGCGATACAGAAAATAAGACATTTTTTTCTCGCTCCCTTCCATTCCTGTTACCTCCCTCATTTTGGTAAGACCTCGCTTCAAAATGCCCAGAAATATTTAATCTCATTTTTCATTTCAGAAAATGGAAGAAATGAAAGGGCATCACCAGTAAAGCAGGTGGTCCTCTTGTAACATGAAAATTACCAATAGAAATTTCCGGCATTCCCCAAATTACTTGTTTCCCTCAAATTCATTGCTCAAGCCTGAGCTGTTAATTCAAATACCAACCCTGGATTAAAAGTTGGCATAAAACAAAGTAAATAATTGTTTTTCATGCAGGATAACTTTTAAGATGCAGACACAATTTCATCTCCTCTGTCAAAAACCAGACAAGAACAACCCATCTGGCAAAAGACAGCAGTGGTGAAGGTCTTTCTCACCCTTGGAAGCCCAAGGCCCCCTCCTGAGTTAAGGGCACTTTTCCCACAAAAATGCAGCCACCCAAAGGGAAGGTCACACCAGCCTCTGCTCAGATCTGAATACGAGGAGAGACAGCTCGAAACTGATGCCTCCGAGTCCATTCTTGACTTGATGGCAGCAAGCTATGGTCCAGCAAATGCTCTTGGTTTGGCAGGCTGCCATTTTGGATTCACACATTTTTAGATTCTGCAGTAATATTTAGATCTCATTGTCGAAACCCAATCAATGTTTGGCATCTGATTGTTCTTCATCTTCATTTTACAGAAGTGAATTACAGTATTAACATAATGACCCCTAGCAAAACTAATGACACTCCCCATCTGTCCCACTAAAAATCATACGAGGGACTCACCATACCAGAAAGACACTGATTGACTATGGGGATCAGATCCTGGGCTACGTGAGAACTGTCAAGGGAACTTGGAGGAAACTGCAGCCGGCTGGTCCCCAAGATGCTATAGGGAACCTTGTCTCTAAGGATTGAGCTCATTGAGAGGGGCAGAAAGAGGACAGGGAAGGCCACCTCTGTGTCACGATAATATTAGGACTGCACAGCTCTAAGGACCAGAGGGCCACAGGCTCCCCGAACACCTTGCATGAACTTTTATCTGCAGTTCATCTTAAAATACTGTCCAATTACTGCTGGTAATTGGTTGGTCTGCTCGGGGCTTGGATCTCATCAGCATGGGAATGACAAGAATACGACCTCATCACACAGGGAGAGGGGGAATGAATGTGGGCCTGGTAAGTCATGAAAAGCACATTAGATACGAGATCTTCCTAAGAAGGAAATAGCACTGTCATGAGTATTTCCATGTGAATGTGCTCATCAGATGACATTCTTTTCTGACAAGAGGGTCTGTGCAGAATGAGAACACTGCTCGGGGCCTGGAAGACAGGCTGGTGTGGCAGGAAGGGGAGAACATACCAGGAGAGGGACAGAGGTGTGGAACACAAACTTGGCTACTCTAAGTCTTTTTCTTGTGCTGGTTGAGTAGGGAGTTGGAGGCAGTGACTACAAAAGGAAGAGTGATGGGAACACAGCAACTGGGCCTCAGCCAGCAGCCTGGGCTCAGGAGAGAGTGCCCACATTATAAAGGGGAGAAGGCCCCAGGCTGCCTCAATGGGCAGACTCCAAGGAAGGAAAGCCACCAGGCAAAGTACAGCCCTAAAGGCTGAGCCAGTGCAGACACAAGGGCCAGAGGTCCGGGGAATAAGGCTTATGTGGCAAGAATGTTCAAGAATCGGGTGCCTGGGTGGCTCAGTGGATTAGGCCTCTGCCTTCGGCTCAGGTCGTGATCTCAGGGTCCTGAGATCGAGGCCTGCATCGGGCTCTCTGCTCAGCGGGGAGCCTGCTTCCCCCTCTCTCTGCCTGCCTCTCTGCCTACTTGTGACATCTCTCTCTCTCAAATAAATTTAAAAAAAAAATTAAAAGAATGTTCGAGAATCACAGAACTAGGGGAAGGGAGGGGAGAAATGGAAATCAGTTCTAAAAATTACATGGCTTGATTTTCATTTGACATTTCATAGAAACTGAAGCCAGGCGTTTAAATGACTAGTCCCCTGAAACAAGGAAAAGAACACAAATAAGTTGTTTCTGTTTAAATCTAAAGACCCAGAGCTCTTTCACATATGAAGAGATAGATAGATAATAGGTAGACAAATTTTAATTTGCAACTTGTTTTCAAATTTCTCAATCATGCAATCAAGGGCAAAGCAAGTTTGATTCTGAACACAACATCCCAATATAGGGCAGTGGAACTGAATCATAATAACCTTCACAAGGTCATTGCCGGTCCGGGAGAGCCTCAGAGCAATGGGTAGACTTGCTTATTTTCTTCCATTTCACTATCAGGAAAATACCAGAACATCAGTCACACTGGGCTCTGAGGCTTATTCCCCCAACAAGCAGGCAAATGCTCATGAACCGTCTGAATGTGAGATTTCTCTAAGCTCAAATACGATGGCTGCCACTAACCTGAGTTTATTTGTCAAATCACAGGGATAAAAGTGAAGAATTGAGAACTAAGGAAAGTACAGTAGAGCAGGGAATCTTGTCATAAAATCAGTTTGTGACTTTCAGAAGGTTCATGAGAAAAAAGGGGAAATTTTTCACATGTTCAATACACGGACTTAAAATGCTGACACCTCTTGCAATGTCACGAGGTGGGAGAGTCAGAGAAGGTGCATGTGGTGGTCGTCTAAGGGACTGAGTAGACCAAAATCCCAAGGAGGAGAGCCAAGTCTCAGGAGGCTCCCAGAGCATGCAAATGATTCCTTGGCATGGCTTTCTCTGATAAATCTAACTCTGAAATCAAAGTGACTTGCTGCTTTCCCAGGAGCACGGCTGGTGCCCATGTTGACAGTGGCTAGGTGATGCCGTGGCCCTCGCTGAGAATTCCGTCTGTTGTTGGGGTTTCTGTCACCCTGCAAGATGTGAAATCTCTCCCTCAACTCAAGCATCAGCCAAACACTCTCCCACAGAGCAAGCACTCTAGATGTGAGCAGCCGCACCAGCTGGATAAACCGAGTCAGGAAGTGAGTTTGGCTGTTTCCAAGCAAATGCCTCTGCGCCCTTCACCTTGCTCAATGCAAACCAGTCAGGGCAGGCGTCACAGTGTCACATGTCCATTGGCCGCTTTAGCCCATGGGACTCAAACCAGTTGACTCATCCACACGTGGGAAAACAGCTACCATTTAGGACACCTTTGTTTTTTCATTTATTAGCTCCCCAAAGTCAATATCAACTTTCCAGGTTGGTTACAGTCCAGTTTGAGTGTTCAGTAGCGCACTTACCAGACCTGAAGGGAATCCAGGTCAATATCTAGTTAATGTTTATCCTGCTGAATCTGCCCTATGGCTGATCTTTTTACCTGCTTTCTTCCTGAGAGCTGAAAACCAAACAGAAATTATTTGCAAAATGAAGGAGGCTAAGTGGACAGCTCTCAGCAGGGGGCTGGGGCCCTGCCAGGCAGGAATGATGTTTGCCAACTTGGCCAATCCAATTTTCTCTGACCTCCACTGTCAGCCCCTCTCCAACTTTGGTGAAAATTCTACATTCAACTGACAGGTTCAGTCAAAGGCAAATGAGCTCTCAGTCTCAAATCGCTTCAGGAAGTACTACATTAAGACTGATCTCCGACCTATTTTTGCTGCTATTTCCCTATAAAAAATGAAAAGAAAGAATAAATTTTCTTTGACTGTCAGGACTTATAAAGTGACACTTGAGTAAGTCCTCGGGGTTACTCAGCTCTTCAGAGCTAAGGCATGCCGTAAATGAAGCATTTTATGATGGATTTTATAGCAAATCCCAACTGCATACCTTCAGGGCCAATTTCTCACTTGAAATGAAGATCACCTGCCTCCCAAGCACCCCCATTTCAATTCCACAAGCCAAAAGCCAAATTAATCGTCTTCCTCTCCTACCCCTCTTGCTCCTGCCCTTTGCTCCCTGTTTTATAAATGGAACCACCATTAGCTCAGTGATGCAAGCCCGAGATCTGGCCATCATCCCGCCTCCTCCATTCAGTCCCCAGATCTCATCGCGTCTGACTTGCTAACACTTCCCACACCTGCCAGCCTCCTCTCCGCCACCACTGTTACTGCGACAGGTGGATGGGCAGCCATGATGGCTGCCAGCGCCGGGACCACAATCCCCTAAGGCTCCTCCCCTTCCGGTTTGGCCCCTCCCATGCTCCGTCCACGCTGTCGTTGGAAGTGAGTTTCCAGTGCAGAAAGTCTTGCGAAATCTTCCTCTCTTACAACATTGGTGGTTCCTCCATGCCCCCAAGATAACACCCACACTCCTTAATAGAGCTATGAGGCACTCCTTCAACAAGGATTTATTGAGCAGGCCCTCTGTGCCAAGTCTTTAAAATAAACGTAAATAGAGCACATATGGTCTCTGCCCTCATGAAACTACGCTCGCGGGGGAGCCAGCACCACACACATAACCACACCAGTCAACTCCTAATTGCAAGCTGTGGCTGGCTCTGTGAGAGGAAATGTGATATGGAATGAGAGTGAATAATGGGGGAGGGGAGGTTTGAAAGGCTTCCCCAAGGAAGTGATGAGGTGGGGGAAGGAGTTTTCCAGAAAAAGGGAACACTAATTATAAAATCTGCCTTTTAGGAGGGAGCATATGCTTCAGAAACTGAAAAGAAGGTCCCAGCTCTGGAGTGGAGAGGGCAAGCGTGTTCCGAGTGAGATGAGACCCCAGCAGTGAGGAGGGGTGAAGTCACACAGGGAGGGTCATCAGGCCGTGCAGAGAACGATGTCCTCCCTCTTCTCCAGTATATGCAATTGAATCAGTGTGGCTGGGCTTCCAGATGAGCTGGAGACCAGGAAAATACAAGCCACATCTTTGGACAAGGTGAGTTCAAGGAGGTTTGAATCCCAGGCAAGATGTCATGTAGAAAGTATGTCATGTCTAAAGCTAAAGAGACAGTGTAGCTGGAGACAGGCATTTGACAAACAAAGCTCATCCCCGGCCATTGTCACAAGATCTTCCTTTGCAGACACACGTACCCACCTGCCATTGACAAAACCCTTTGTGCCCTCTGTTTTGGAGACTTGCATATGCAGACCCTACATTCAAAACCTCTCTCTCTCTCTCTCTCTCTCTCTCTCTCTCACCTCTGCTCATCCCCTGCTGATCATTACCTGCTGATCCCCTACTTGTCCTTCAGAGCTTGGCTTAAATACAATCCCAGCAGCATATGTTCCCCAAGCATCTGGGCTTGCCCACAGAGTCAGAGTGATCCTTAACACTGAGCTGGCCTGTCTTTTTTCACTACTAGCCTCCAAGGTCTAGGGGGGTGAGCTCAGTAAATATCTGTTAAGTAAAGGGACAATGAATTACTTAATTATTAATCATTTATTAACACAAAGATGCTAAAAGAAAAAGACAAAAAGAAAATCTCATAAGCAGCCAGAGAAAAAAGACAAAATGATTTTCAATGGGCAGGAACTAGACTTACATCTGATTTTTTTGACAGAAAAACAATGGAAGACAGAGAACAAGAGAATGATCTATTTTAAAAAAATGAAGAAAATTAGCTGCCAACCTAGTTACACACTGTACCTGGTGAAAGTTAAATAAAGACACTTTTACACAGGGGGAGACAAGATGGCGGGGAACTAGGAGGATGCTCTGGTTCAACCTGTCCCCTAAAGTGAGCTGATTACCTACCAAGGAACACCGATCACTCATGAAATCAGCCTGAGATCAAAATTCTACTCATCAGGATCTCTACGGGGGCAGAAGACGCCAGTGGGCAGTCTTTTTTGTTTGTCTGTATTTGTTTGTATACTCCACAAACCTTACCTTGGGGCCCATTTGGGCTGAGCCTTCTCTTTTATCCTTCTTTCTTTTTCCTCTCTCTCTCTCTCTTTCTCTCTTTTTCTGCTTTCTCTTTTTCTTTTTTTCTTTCATTTGGGT
>PISX010029901.1:0-19419 GCA_004024625.1 Mellivora capensis | reverse complement strand
GGGCCTTTAGGCTTTTGTTCTCTGGAGGTTTTTATGTCTGTTCCTTTGTTTTCTCTCCCCCCTTGGCAGCTCCGGATGGTTCTTGGAGGTTTAGAGGAAAGCAAACTGCACCCAGACCTCCCTCCCAGAGAGAAGCCCCAGTCCGTTCCCCTCTGGGTGCTGCAGAGCAGGTTCCCAGCCGCAATCTCTGGGGACACCTATGTGTCCTGCTTTTACTCAAAACCAAAACAGTGGCAGCTGTCTGGGCAGCTCCAGACCGCCAGAGAGGTTCCAGTCAGGGAAGGCACACAGAGATTTTCCCGCTGGCCCAGGCTGGGAGTGCTCAGACTTTCTGGGTCCTAGAGAGCCCGGCTGGTGCCCGGGTGCCTCTCTCAGGGGAGGGGGTGGAGCGAGTCTCAGGCTCTTCTAGCGTGGTGCGGCACACACGTGGGGACTGCAAAAGTCTGTTTCTGCTCTGGGAGGGTCCCAGACCCTGCCACATGCCAAGCGTCCTTAGGAGGTCTCCTCGCAGCTCAGGGACCAAGACCTGGTTTCTGCACTCTCTCTGGCTCAGCGCCAGGGGTGTCTGTCCTCCGTGGGCGACTTAAGCCCCTGTCCCTAACCGTTCCAATTCCCACAATTTCACCCTGCAATCCTTTCTCTTTTTGAGTGCTTTCTATCCGACTTCAAGTTAATGCTGGTCCCCAGTCGTAGGGCACTCTCGTATTGGGGTATTAATTATTACTTCCCAATGCGTCTCCTCTGGTGGCTCCCTCCCCCTTTTGTTCATCCTCCGATACCAGTCAGGTGTTCCCACTCTGCTTTACCTGCCCACTGGCGTCTTCTGCCCCCATAGAGATCCTGACGTGTAGAATTCTGATCTCAGGCTGATTTCATGGGTGATCGGAGTTCCTTGGTAGGTAATCTGCTCACTTTAGGGGACAGGTTGAACCCGAGCCTCCTCCTAGTTCCCCGCCATCTTGTCTCCCCAGTAGCATTTTTTAGTAGCATCATTAGGACTTTTCTGCATTCACAATCAGATCATTTTTCACTCAATGCTCCTTATATTAATGAAGTTTCTCCACTTTGGCCATTGCGAACATGAACTATTTTCACCCTGATATTTGTTCTACCTGCTTTTTCCCTGGTGGTTATGCCCCTGGCCTTGGGGCATTTCCTCACACACAGGTGAAAACTTGAGCAGCACCCTTAGCAGGTCTCTGAGCCCCATGTCTGGATAGCTCTTTCCTCATTGGTTACTCTGTTTTGTGAATTTTAGCTACTCTGGCCTCCTTGAATTCTTAACTGTCTCCTCAAGCTGGGCTCTGTTTGACTTCCTATTCCCTGAACTGTGGAGTAGAATCTACACAGCGATCTAGGGCAATCTTAGAGCTCACCTCATTTTTTCTCTTCTCTGAGGGATCACTCTTCCGTGCTTCTGTTGTCTAGTTCTGAATTGGCTGCTTTTTTCCTTCCTTTCTCTCTCTCCTTCCTTCCTTTCTTCTGCTTGCTTGTGTTCGTTCTTTCTTTCTTTCTTTCTTTCTCCTTTTCTCTTTCTTTCCTCTACTTTTTTTGTAGTTCTGTAAGTCTAGCATTGTTGAAAACAGAAATCTCTTAATGACTTTTGCTCTTATCTTTGTTATTTCCTTCTTTTTACTTATTTTATATTTTTTGTTCTTCTTTTCCAAACTTCTTAAAATAAAAACTTGAATTAGTGTTTTTTAACCTTTCATCTTTAGCATGAGATGTTTTTTCTAAGCACGTTTGTAGCTGCATTTTTCACAAATTTGGATATGTTGTGTTTTCATTCTATTTTAGTTCAAAATGTTTTTCACTTTCCCTATAATTTCTTCTTATAGCCATGATTATTTTATTGTGCTATTTAATTTCCAAAATATTCTGGACTCTCACAATGCTTGTCTATTATTAATTGCTATTTTAATTCTCATGTAACTGGAAAACCTACTCCGTATGATTTCTTCAAATTACTAGGATTCTGAATGTGTAGATCAGGGTAGAACTGATATTTTAATCATTCTGAGTCTTCTAACTTAACATAAACAAAATATATATCTCATTTAATCTTATTTATTATTCCTCAGCAGCATTTTATCTTTTTTGGTGTACTCATATTTTACATATTTTATCATGTTTGCCCATAAAAATTTCATATTTACTAATATTTGTAAATATAGTTTTTTTTAAGAGTTTGTTGCCTGTGTGGAGAAATATAGCTGGTTGTTGTTCCTTGAATATTTTCTATTCTGCACCTATGCTAAACTCACTTATTAGTTTTAGTATATATATTTTTTGTTTGTTCTATTGAACTTTCTACACAGATTATCATGTTGTCTATAAACAAAGATAGTTCTACTTCTTCGTTCCAAAGTAGATTCCCTTTATTTTCCATTTTTTCCTGATTTCTCTGGCCGAAGCCAAAATACATTGTGGAAAAGAAGTGGTGATGGTAAACATCACTGTCTTACCCTTGATATTAAGAGGAAAAAGAAAATTCCCTTTTATTCCTAGCCTGCTGAATTTATCATGAATATCGAATTTTGTCAAATGTTTTTTTTTCATCGTCAATTGAAATAAAAATAAGATTTTTTTATTTTTAATTTGTTAATATGTGAATTATGTTCATTGGTTTTAGAATGTTAAAGCAACACTGCTTTAGTATTGTTGAGATCAATCCCACTCAGTCATGATATAACATCCTGGTTCGTGTACTATTGAATTTGATTTGCCAAAGCGTATTTTTAGAATTTTGGCATCTGTATTCCTGAGGGATTCTGTTCTGTAGTTTTCTTTTCTTATGATGCCTTTGTTTACCTCTGGTAATCAGATTAATATCAGCTTCTATGAATGAGTTGTTGTTTCTTCCCTTTAGGTTTATGGAGCAGTTTATGTAGGGTTAGTTTTTTTTTTTTTCTTTTGTCCTTTCTTCCTTTTTTCCTTTCTAATCCTTTCCTTTCCCTTCCTTCCTTCCTTCTTGTTTTACAATTAAACTGTGATTGATGAATGGGCTTTGAGTTTTATTTTTTGAAAAGGCTTTAACTATATACTCAATGTCCCTTATAGGACTATTCAGGTTATTTGTTTGTTTTTGAGCAAACTGTGGTAGATAGGTTATGGATTTTTTCAATGTCATCAAAATTGTTAAATTTATAGCCATATAATTATTCATATTACTTTATTATTGTCCTGTTAATATCTATAGAACTTGTAGTCATATTTTTTCACAAAATTTTGATAGTAGTAATTCTATTATTAGTATATTATATAACCGTACTGTTAGTATCTTTTTTCTTTCATGGTTGGAAAATCCACCAAAGATTTAATAGTTTTTTTTAAATATTTCATTTCATTTATTTATTTGAGAGAGAGAGCATGGGCAAGGTGGAGGGGCAGAAGGAAGAGAAGCAGACTCCTCACTGAGCAGGGAGCCCAACTCAGTGCTTGATAACAAAACCCAGAGATCATGACCTGAGCCGAAAGCAGACACTCTGAATCCCAAAAGATTGAGATTATTCCCTCCAAATTATCAGAGCACAATTCTTTGAAACTGGAACTCACCCACAAGAAAATTAATGGAAACTAATGAGAATGCAGACACATTGCTCTAAACCTATGGGATACGGCAAAGCAGTCCTTAGTCTTAACTCCGAAAAGGGAAATACATAGCCACCCTAGCCTGACTCAAAAGAAAAAAAAAATTGAAAAACCCCAAATACACCAATTCCCTTTATACCTTAAAGAACTAGAAAATCAACAACAAATTAAGCACAACCCACCTGTGGCCATCTTTTTCCTGTGTGCTCCGTTGGTTCGTGTTCTGTCCCAGGCCACAGCTCTTCTTCTATTCCACATGGGGAAGCCCATCTGCTCCCATTTTTTGAGAGAACGTCTCTGTTCATATTCTTCTCTCCCCTGAGCACTAGATCCTGTGTATCTTCACAGGGATGAGACGGCTCCATCTGACAGCTCACTTGTTAATTAATTGTTAGACTTGTTAAACAATTAATTTATGGGAACTTCCTATGTGCTGGTGGGGAAGAGCTATGGAATGCCCCTGAAAACATTCTTTTTTTTTTTTTTTTAAAGTTTCGGGGGTGCAATTTAGTGGTGCATCAGTTGGATATAATATCTGGTGCTCATTTCATCAAATGCCATCCGTAATGCCCACAACTGAGGGAGCCCATGTCCCAGCTACCTCCTCTCCAGCAACCCTCAGTTTGTTCCCTAGTGTTGAGTCTCTTATGGTTTTCCTCCTTCTCTATATGCATCTTGTTTTATTTTTTCCTCCCCTTCCCCTATGTCCATTGGTTTTGTTTCTTATATTACACTTATGATAGAACTCATATGGCATTCGGCTTTCTGTGACTGACTTCTTTCCCTTAGCATGATACCCGCTGGTTCCATCCTCACCCTTACAAATGACAAGATGTCAGTCTTTTGGTGGCTGAGTAATATAACATTGTATCTAGGTACCACCTCTTCTTTACCCAGACTTCAAAAAGTTCTGCTTTTGCACCCAGCTGTTTATATTACTTTGTGGTATCTTCCTGAAGGAGACTGCCTCCACTCCATGGTATCATCAGCTATACTACACCCGATTCAAATCTCCATCCCCCTGCATTCCAAATGGTGGTCATGTTTCTACTTGTAGCCTTGCAGCAATTATATGATCACACCTTTGATTGATTCCTTGAGTGTTCAGAATGATTCGATAAGTATGACCTTGTATTTGAGAGAGGAGAACAAGGCAATTCTTCCCCTCAGAATTTTCTGATTGGGTGCTGGACATGGAGACTATGAACCTGGTGACAGGATGGATTTTGTTGTCCCCCTTCTATAAGAGCTGAATGCAGCTATGATACTGGCAAGCAGGTACTTACTGGTGATACCACTTCATCCACTCCAGGTTGACGTTTATTGTGGGAAGATGTCCTAAACATAATGCCTACCATATTCTCCACTTATTATTTAAGCTTTGATGGACAAGCTGGGAGTACCATTTTCTATTGCCATGTTGTCTGACATAAGTACAACTGTGAGCTTTCATGGAGTCTAATGCCCATATCTTCATTAATATCCACGCCAGTGTTCTAACTAATGGTGCCTCAGTGTGGCATATTAACCTTTGTAGTGTTTGAATCTTTCAGCCTCACTATGTCATCAGTCTAAATACAAATCAAATATTAATTTTTTCTACTTAAAGGACTTTTTACCACTTTTCCTTTTAAAACATGGTTTCCAGGTGATGATATCAGTCAAGAGTGTCACTGAGAAAGCCATCAGTAATTGGCCAGCTGACCTGCCTGGTGGTGGGTCACTAGTACGAGGCCAATCTGAGAAATCCCTGGTGATTCACCAGCGCACAGTGGTGACAACACATGGAGGTGACATCATATGAAGAAGGCATTTTGATGTCCCAGGGTGGTTACAAAAGCTTGGCAACAGCCCAGGCTGCAGTGAGGAGAGAGATGGCGGTTCACTCACAGCTCTTCTTGCTCTACCTCGACTTCTCTGTCCTGTTCCCTGCCCCTGCCCATGGCGAGCCCCCTGCCCCCTCCTCCTGCACTGGGCCTCTCTCCAATACGCTACACACCACCTTCATGTTAGCACCTACGTTTGTGCCCCATCTGTGGTCCGGAGAGTCCCCCGACCTGTACACGGTGACTTGTAGACCCATTTCACACTTGGAGGCTGGCCCAGAACCTCGGGGAGACATTCTCATTTGGCTCGTGGGAGTGGGACACTGACTACCAGAGTACCATGGATTCTCAGCCAGCTGGGCCCCACACCTCTGGGGTCACAGACATGTTCAGTACAGGAAAGCTAGGTCCACTTCCTGAGGGAACACTGGGCACACTTCTACTCTGGAGCCTTCCAACCTGGCCCAGCACCAGGCACATGAATGCTCAGAACATCCAGCCAAACCAGGTGTGCACTGGCTGTTGAATGTCTGGAGACAGTAGGCAGAGAGGGAATTTTACGAAACAAGTAGGTACTGAGAAAAGGAATCACCACATCTCTGTATTCAGTGTTAGTCATTGCAACAGTGGCCCTGTGTCCATGGACTGTATGAAACAGCTCAGCAGTGGACAAAATAATTCCCCAGAAACCTGGCTCACCCAGAGCCTACAGACCATCAGTCCTCAAGCACAGCCTAGGAAAGAGAAATTCAAGCCTCAGAGCAGAGCACATGCCAAGAACCCAGAGACTGGGAGGCGTTTTTTAACAATGGGCAGATGAGTCACAAATACACTTGTTGGACAAGGAGCCTCTATACCTCAAGTTGGCCAGCCCAATATTGCACAAGGCAAGTAAGCCCCGAGAACAGGTTTGCCAAGAGCCATGAAACCATGAGTCCTGCGTCCCAGCACTGTATCCGGAAAGTGATTCAACTCAACAGAAGCATTACCATGGGCCTTTGTACCCAGTGTACAAAAAATCAGCTCTCTGCTAGGCCAAGCAGGCACCTGGACAGCCAACTCACCAGGTGCTCTTGGACCAGGAGACCAACAACTGAGCTGTCTGATAAGGTATGTAGGCAGCCTGACAGTGGACTTCCCATGTGCGCTTGGCCCTGGACCCCAACAACTCAGCTCTTTGTTTGGTGCAGCTGGCACCATGACCGTGGACTCACTATGTGCCCATCAACCTGGAGAGCCACAGCTCAGCTGAGGAGACACCTTGACAGTGGGCTCAACAAGTGTGCTTGGTCCTTAAGACCAACAAATCACCTCTTTGTGTGGCCAAAGAGGCCACTTGACAGCAGGCTCACCATGTGCCCACGGACCTGGAGACCAACAAGTGAGCTGTCTGGTAAGCTCAGCAGGCACCATGAGAGTGGGCTCACCATGGGTCCTTGGATACTGAGACCAAGAAAGGAGCTCTCGGCTAGGCCAAGCAGACAGCTGGACTTGAGGCTCACCATGTGCCCCTGGCCCTGGCAAACAAAAAATCATCTCATTGCTTGGCCAAGCAGGCACCTTGACAGTGTGCTCACTATGTGCCCGTGGACATGGAGACCAACAAAGGATCTCTGGGCTAAGCCAAGCAGATCTCTAGACATGTGGCTTACCATGTGCCCTAGAACCCTGAGACCAACAGCTCAGCTCTTTGCCTGGACAAGGGGGCACCTTGACAAAAGGCTCACCAAGTGCCCTTGGAACTGGAGACCAAAAACTGAGCTGTCTTGTGGCTTAAGCAGGCACCGTGATAGTGGGCTAAACATGCGCCCTTGGACCTTGAGCCCAAGACATGAGATCTGGGCTAGGACAAGCAGACACCTAGATAGGAGGCGTACCATGTGCCCCTGGACTGGGAGACCAGCAACTCAGCTCCTGGCTTGGCCAAGTGGCCACCTTGGCAACAGGCTTCCCATGTGTCCTTGGACCCGGAGAACAACAACTGTGCTGTCCAATGGGATAAGCAGGCAAGTTGACAGTCAGTATGCCTGGTGCCCTTTGACCTGGAGACCGAAAATCCACCTCTGTGACCAGCCAAAGAGGCAGCATCACAGCTGGCTCACCATGCACCCATGGACATGGAAGCCACAAAATCAGGTCTGTACTAGGCCAAGCAGACACCTGGACAGCAGGCTCACCACGTGCCCTGGGACCTGGAGACCAAGAATACAGCTCTGCACTAGGCCAAGAGGGCACCAGCACAGCGAGTTCAGCATGTTATCTTGGACACAGATCCTTCCTTCTCCCAAGAGTACAGGACACTCAAACACTGGGCTTTCCAGCTGGCATCAGATTAGGAGACCTGCAAACCTGCTCAGCATTGCTCCAATTTGTCCAATGCAGCCATGGAGACTTGGGAGCCTCCAAACCATGAGCCCTCCATCCCAGGACAGCACGGGACTAAGAAGACACTGGGACACCAACTTGACCCCCAAATCTATGACTGCGTGCTTTTCACCTCTGCAGGGAAGTGAGCATTTGAGTCTCTTCTCACTTTCAATGTTCTTCAGCCTATGGTTCTTATGGTCTGCTATATCTGCATTATTCATTTTGTGGGGAGGTCTCCTCCTGATGAGAAAACTATGCCATGCTGTAGAAGGTGAAACAGGCCAGTGGTTTGAACACTTCGTTTTCAAATTCATGGCAGGAAATGAAGAGGGGCAATGGGAGGGAGTAGTGCAGGAGACCCAGGCCCTGAACTATGTGGAGTCTTTGGCAGAAATCCTCCAGTTGAAGGAGCAGTGTTCCATCCTCAAGGGAGAAGTGCAGGCCTTAAAGCAAGAAGCCAAGCAGTGCACTGAGAGGCTGGCTCAGCTCCATGAGGTGGAGAGTTTCTTCATTCAGATGAACGTCTTCCTAGATATTTCTGCCTTACACGCAGTGCCCAAGGGTTAATGATTGTGCACCCAGCCACTATGGCATTGAATGGGAGTTAGGAAATAGCTGTTCATCTCCACAATTGATGGCATGTTATGATGTTAAATATTAGGCAAATAAACCACTTAAAATAAAAAAAAATAAAAAAAAACAAAATTGATTGTTTCTAAATAACTGATCTACAGAAAACAAACCATGGGTGGTTAAAAAGAGCAGCCTGTCTGCGAGTCACTACTATCCCTTACGATCGATCCATTGCATTCTTCTGAGGTTGGGATGTTCATGGCTCTGAGAATATGTCAATTAAGCATGCAGAGTTGACACTGAGCATGTCCTGCCTGTCCTCATCAACACGTTCTGACATACTGAGCTCTAGAACCAAAGCAGAGGACCTAAGATCAGCAGCATTCTGATTGGAAGGAATAGAGATTCTGTGTGTCTGTTCACAGGTATTTCTGCCTAAAGCATTGGCAGAGACCATTTTTGTCAGATTTTTGCTCAGTTGGAGGTTGGCCCCTGATGTTATGGCTTCAGATTTTTGCCAGGAAAACAGCTGTTGGTCTGAGACACAATTCATCTATGATTGGAAGAACAAATGTGACAGGACCAGGCAGGAAGGGTAGAGTGACTCCAGAGGTGGGGCACTATGCCCTGTCTCTGAGTGAGTAGGTTTGGGGTCAGAGCAGGAGGCAGAATGGTGGCCAGGCTGGTGGGCTCCATTCTGACCAAAGAGGCACTGCAGGAATTGGGAGGACATGTGGGATTCACTTTGAGTGCTATAGGTGAATGGAGGTTTGCCCAGAGTAAGGCGCAGTGGGACAGAGGTGGGAACAGGTGCACCTTGGAGACTCTAGGATCTGCTTGGGTATGAGGAATGGGGCCACTCCCAAGAGTTAGTGCTGACCTTCTGATAAATTGGACATTGTGGGTCAGAATGGAGTTGGAAGGTGAGATTCCTGGCTGACTCCTCCTGGGCTATGCTCCATCTTAGATCCAGGGATGTGGAGCGGGAATGCAGGTGGGGTGCAAATACCAGTAATCTGGCATCTATATTTAACTCCAACTGAGATTGTAGGGGAAGTGTCTAGAGCTGTGGCTCCTGGCTGCGCTCAGTAATGACAGTGTGCTCATAGCACCTGGGCATACACAGATGGAACCATGAGGAAGTTTCCTCTGGGGATTGAAATGAACTTCAAGGACTTGAAAAGTGGGAGACTTGCAACCACAAGATAGATGATGTCTGTGCTGATTGGAGGGGGCTGCTTCCAGGAGCCTGTGTGGAGGCTAGTAGAGTCAAGGACACTTAAATATAAGCGGGGGGAGGGTATGGGTTGCTTATGTGATGCTAGCACTTGGAAACTCCTGTGATTAGCTGCTCAGATCATGCTGACCATACCAATGGTTCCACAAACATCAGGCTACTGGGTGGGCTGGCACCCCAGAGCTGCTCACCTCTTCAGTCCCTCTCTTCATATGGAAAACAAGGCAACTTCCATAGGAGGTAATTGTGTGAGCAGGAGGCAGGGAAAGGCAGGTTTGGAGAGGGGATCTACAAGGGCAGGGACAAATGCAGTCTAGAGGAGGGGCGGAAGAGGGGATAGTAGACCGTTAGCCAGGTCCTTGTCCGGGCCTTTTCTCCCCAACGGCAAAATATTAGCTTTGCGAAGGTAGTGCGTGAGATGACTCTGTCCCATATCCAGCCTTTGCTGCCCCTTTGGGATATAGGGCATCACAGGACAGCATCTTCCAAGGACCAGCACCAGACCCATCCTGCCTCCTTCATTGTTGCTTGACAACCACACCTTAAGGTTCTGTGGCCTTCAGGGACATTTCCAACTCCAGTGAGCCAGGGTGGCACTACTAGTCTTAGGGGTGTGCTGACAGGTAGAACACTATGACAGATAGGAAGGGGAAGGTAGAGATGTTGATTTCTAGATTCCCAGGAGCTGCAGGTATTTCAGAAGGTCCCTTCACAGAGGCAATCTTCACTCATTTTGGCTGCTATCATTCTTTTCAGCAGTTACAAATGAATCTGAAATGAAAAATTGTGCACTGTGTTTCATGGCATCTCAAATTTTCATTCTCTGGGCTCAAGAAAGTGCTTGCTCTGTTACATGGTTTAGTTTTTGTTTCTTTAGAACCCATAACATGGTCTTTCCAGAATAGCTCTTCCATTGACCTTTCCACCTTCAATGAAGGGGAGCTGGCTCTTTCCAACATTTGATATTTGTACTGTGTTTTATATTACCCAGCTATCCTAAAAGGCAGGGGGTACTGATAAGTCAGTCAGGTTTTCAGTTGCATTTTTCTCATGGCTAGAGAGGTTGAACATTTTTTTTTCCTTACGGTTTATGTGATATCTGCATGTCCTTTTTAATGTAATGTCTGTCCATATCTTTCTGTCCATTTTCTGTCGAGATAGTTTGTTTTTCCTATTAAATACTGAGAGTTCTTTACATTCACTCCATAGAAATTCTTGTTCAGGTATGTGGTTTGCCAATATGTTCACCTAGTCTATAACTTGTATTTTTGTGACCCTATTAGGAACAAAGTTCTTTGTAGCATCAAAGTTTTTGATATTGATAAATTCCTGTTTATCAAATGTTTCTTTTATATATATAACAAATGTTTTCTTTTATGCAGTGTGCTTTTAGTGATGTGATGAAGAACACCCCAATCCCTAGATCCTGAAGATACTCTCCTGGGCATCCTTTTAAAAAGTTTTATACTTTTATGCTTTATTTTAATTCAATGATGTCATAAATTTGATTTGGTTAGGTGGAGGTTAGGTGTAGGTATTTTGGGTTGCCTTGGTTTTGATTCTATGCCAGTGGGTGTCTAATGGCTCTGACAAATTTTCTTAAAACAACTGTCCTTCTCCTTACATCGCTTATTTACCATTGTCAGCAATGAGAAAGTCATACTGGCATAGGTCTACTTCTGGATTCTTTCTTCTCTTTTATTGATCATTTCCTCCAGCAGTCCTCAGAGGGAACACACTGTTTGCTCAAATTTAACTCCTTTTCTCCTTCTTTTTCTTCTTCTCCTCCTCATCCTTTTACTTCTCCTCCTTTCCTTCCTCCTCCTCCTCTTTCTTCTTTTATTCTCCTTCCTCTCCTTCTTCTCCTTTTTCTTTCTTTAACATCTTAAATTCATTTTATTTTTGTCAGAGTTCCAAGATTCATTGCTTATGCACCACACACAGAGTTCCATTCAAGACATACCCTCCTTAATAATCAAACCAAGGCTCACCCATCTCCCCACTCCATCCCTTCCAAAATCCTTACTTTGTTTCTCAGAGTCCACAGTCCCTCATGGCTCCTTTACCCCTCTGATTTTCCCCAATTAGCATTTCCTTTCCTTCTTAAAATGTCCTCCATGTTATTCCCCGTGCTCCATAAGTAAGTGAAACCATATGATAATTGACTTTCTCTGTCTGATGTATTTCACTCAGCATAATCTCCTGCAGTCCCATCCATGTTCATACAAAAGTTGGGTATTCATCGTTTCTGATGGTTGTGTTACATTCCACTGTGTATATGGACCCTATCTTCATTATCTACTTGTTTGCTGAAGGGTATTTTGGCTCATTCCACAGTTGGGAAATTGTGGCTATTTCTGCTATGAACATTGGGGTACAGATGTTCTTCTTTTCTCTACATCTGTATCTTTGTGGTAAATACCCAGTAGTGAAATTGCAGACTCATAGGATAGCTCTATTTTTAATTTTTTGAAGAATCTCCATGCTGTTTTCCAATGTGGTAGAACCGACATGCTTTCCTGCAACAGTGTAAGAGGGTTCCCTTTTCTCCACATCCCCTCCAACCCTTGTTTCCTGTCCTGTTGATATTGGCCATTCTAACAGGCGTAAGGTAATATTTCAATGTTTTTTTTTTAATTTTATTTTAATTATGTGTTTATTTGACAGAAAGAGAGAGAGAGAAAGGGAGAGAGAGAGAGATCATGAGTAGGCATGGAGAAAGGCAGAGAGAGAGTGGGATGCAATATCCCTGCCAAGCAGAGAGTCCGATGTGGGGCTCCATTCTAGGGCCCAGTGATCATGACCTGAGCCGAAGGCAGAGGCTCAAACCACTGAACCACTCAGGTGCACTCAATGTGCTGTTCTTTTGAATTTACCTGATGGAAAGCCCTTTTTCTGTAGCATCATTTGCGAATATTTTCTCCCTCTCTGTGGTTTGCTTGTTTTGTTGACCCTTTCCATTGCTGTGCAGAAGCGTTTGGTATTGATGAAGTCCCAAATTTCCCTTTTGCTTCTGTTTCCTTTGCCAAGAACCATCAGATACCTTGGAGTAACCCTAATGAAAGAGGTAAAGTGTCTGTTTTCAAGGAACTACAGAAAGTCATGAAAAAAATTGAAGAAGACACAAAAATTGAAAAAAAAAAAAAAACTTCCATGCTCATGGATCAGAAGAATAAACATTGTTAAATTGCCTGCACTGTCCAGAGCAATCTAAACATTCAATGCCATCCCGATCAAAATTCTAGTGGCATTCTTCAAAGTGCTGGAACAAACAATCCTAATATGTGTATGGAACCAGGAAAGACCCAAATCACTAAGGAAATATTCAAATAGAACACCAATGGTGGGCGCATCATGTTACCTGATTTCAAGCAATACTATAAAGCTGTGATCACCAAGACAGCATTGTACTGGCACAAAAACAGACACATAGACGAATGGAACAGAGTAGAGAGCCCAGATATGGACACACAACTCTATGGTCAAATCATCTTTGACATAGCAGGAAAAAATACCCAGTGGAAAAAAAGTCTCTTCAAAAGATGGTGCTGGGACAATTGGACAGCTTAGAGGAATGACACAAGAGCATTCTTTCACACCATATGCGAAGTTAACTCTAAATGTATGAAAGACCTCTATGTCAGACAGGAATCTATCAAAATCCTAGAGGAGAACATAGACAGTAAACTCTTCGACATCAGCTGCGGCAACTTCTTTCAAGACATGTCTCCAAAGGCAAAGGAAACTAATGCGAAAATGAACTTTTGGGACTTTATCATTTTTAATTTAAATTCAAATTAGTTAACGCATTGCGTATTTTAAAATTCAGGGGTAGACTTTAGTGATTCACCAGTTACATATGATCCAATCATCTGTCAATGGACACCTGGGACTTGTCCATATTTTGGCAACTGTGGACATTTTTGCTATAAACTTTGGGGTATAGGTGCCCCCTGGAATAAGTAGGCTATATCCTTTGGATAGGTAATTGGGCAATTCTTCAGTTGTAAGGTGGTTCTGTTTTTAAATTTTGTGGAACCTCCATTCTATTTTCCAGGGTGGCTGCACCAGTTTGCGTTCCCGCCATTTGGTAAGAGGACTCCCCTTTCTCTGCCTTGTTACCAACATCTGTTGTTTCCTTCCTTGTTAATTTTAGCCATTCTGACATGTGTGAGTTGTTACCTCACTCTGGTTTTCATTGGGATTTCCTGCATGATAAGCAATGCTGAGCATTTCTTCATCTGTCTGTAGGCCATTTGTACCTATTCCCTGAGGAAATGTCTGTTCTTATCTTCTGCCCGTTTCATGAGTTGATTATGATTATTATAGATGTTGCTGTGCTGTTGTTGTTGTTGAGTTTGAGAAATTCTTTATAGGTTTTGGAAACTAGCCCTTTATCTGAGAAGTTATTTGCAATTACCTTCCCCCATTCTGTGGATTTTCTTTTAGTCATGTTGACTGTTTCCTTGGCTGTGCAAAAACTTTTAATCTTGAGGAAGTCCCGATATTTCTTTATTGCTTGTCTTTCCCTTGCCTCCAAATACATGTCTAGCAAGAAGTTTCTCCAGGTGAGCCCAAAGTGGTTGCTGCCTAGGTTCTGCTCTTGGATTTTGATGTAGTCGCATCTCAAATTCAGGTCTATCATCCATTTCGTGTTTACCTTGTGTATGATAAAATACATAAATATGCATTGAATGTCCTATGGTGAGTGTATATCTATATCTATGTATATCTATATCATCTACATCTATTCCATTCTGACTATATGGTGTAACTAGGATATTTAATCCACCTACATTTGGAGTAATTTCTGATAACTATGAATATATTTTGCCATTTTTACCATTTGTTTTCTGTATGTATTACAATTGTTTCTTTATTTCACCAGTACTGTGTTTTTTTTGTGTGTGTAGTTGATCTTATTTTGTAGTGACATGGTCAAATTCCATTTCTTCTCCTTTTTATAGAAAAGGAAAATTTGTTTATGACCTTGAAGTAGAAATGGTCTTACTAAATAAGGCATAGAGAATGAACAAAATAGCAGTGCCTGGGTGGCTCAGTCATTGAGTATCTGCCTTTGGTTCACGTCATGATCCCAGAGGCTGGGGATAGAGCCCCACATTAGGATACCAGCTCAGTGGGAAGCCTGCTTCTCCCTATATCACTCCTTCTGCTTGTGTTTCTCTTTGGGTGTCTCTGTCTCTGTCAAATAAATAAATCTTTTAAAAAGAATGAACAAAATAATTATCATAGTGATAATTATATTTATATTGTATTTTTATTCAAATTCAATTTAATTAACATATAGTGTATTCTTTGTTTCAGAGGTAGTGTTTTATAAAATACATACTAGAGATGGAGTAACTGGGTGATGGGCATTAAGGAGGGTGCGAGATGTGATGAGCACTGGGTGACATACTCAACAAATAAATAATGGAACACTACATCAGAAACTAATTAAGTACTACATGTTGGCTAAGTGAACATGATAATAAAAACGTAAGAATTAACAAAACGAGATCTTTTTTTTAAGGTCGTAATGGTGATTACATATAACATTGCAGATTTAAAATTAGAATTTGAATTGATTCTTAGATTATTTACTTAAATTCTAGTTAGTTAACACATTGGGTAATATTGGTCTCAGGAGTAAGAACATAGTGATTCATCTCTTATACATAACACCTAATGCCCATCACAAGTGCCCTCTTTAATTCCTGTCACTCTTTAAGCCCAACCTCAATCCACCTCTCTCCATCAACCCTCAGTTCATTAACAATAGTTAAGAGACTTTTATGGTTTGCTTCCATCTCTCTCTTTTTCTTCCCTTCTCCTATATTCATCTGTGCTCTTGCTTAAATTTAATCATATCTACAAACTCTATTAGTATACATAATTTCTCCTCACTTTAGGTATTAATTTCCTCCTCAAAAATTAATTCTTTATTTCATTAATTATTTTTAATTTTAATTATATTTATTAATTAAATAAATTTAATTTATTATAATTATTAATTTATATTTCATGTACAGGCTAATATTCTCATACACATGTCTTCTAATTTTTTTAGGAAATTTAAATTATGTTTACAAATCCGTATTACAACATTATTTTATTTCAAGCTGAAATAAAGTGTCCCTTTGACACTTCCTGTAATACAAGCCTAGTAATAAAAACCTTTCCATGCTTTTATGTATGTCTTAGTTACTTTCTTTCTTTTTGGTAGGATAGTTTTGTAGTTACAATATTTGCAGTTAACATTTTTTACTCTGCCGTCATTTTGAATATATTTTTCACTGTGTTCAGTTCCCAATTCATGCTGAGAACTCAAAGATAGTCTTACTGATGTTCTCTTGTACATGAAAAGTTGCATTTTTCTTGTGGATTTCAGTGTCTTTTTTCATACTTTGACAGTTTGATTGTGTCTTTTTGTGGATCTCTCTGATGTTATTCTACTTGCAGTTTGTTAAGTTTCTTGGATTGTATAATCTTATCTTTCATCAATTTTGAGATTTAACCTTTTTTTTCATCCAATGATTTCTCTGCCTCATTCACTTTAATCTCCTTCTGGAAGTCCTATAACACATATATTGTTCTACTTAACGATAATCCAGTAATACCATTGGCTATCTTCACATGTCTCTTGTCTTTTTGTCTTCTTGCTCTTCAGAATCTATAAATATAGCCCTGCCTTAATTTTCATTAGTGCATTTTTTTCCTTACTGTCCAAGTGTTCCATTGTATCTCCCTAGTAACTTTTTCATTGCAGTTTTTGTACTTTTCAACTTTAGAATTTCTGACATTTTTCTTTTGTTTTAGAATTCTTATCTTTTTGGTGATATCCTCATTGTATTTACATGATATTTCAAACAAAATTTCTTTAGTTATTTGTCTGTGTTTTTATTTACTCATATGATCATATTAAAGGAAATTTAAATTTGTTTTGTCTAGCAATTCTTATCTATGTGTTTCCTAAAGAACAATTTCTATCAACATATGTTGTTTAAATGTTAGGAATAGGTTCTGAAAAACCACCTGAGGGTTTTGAAGGGGCGGGGGGTGAGAGGTTGGGGGAGCCATGTGGTGGGTATTATGGAGGGCACGCATTGCATGGAGCACTGGGTGTGTTGTAAAACTATGAGTTCTGTTACACTGAAAAGAAATGAAATAAAAAAAATAAAAAAGAGAGAATTCAAAAAGAAAAAAAAAAAAGAAAAATCAACAGGGGAAAAAAAAAGGAATAGGTTCTCCTACTTCTTTGTAATCCTTGTGAATTTTTTTTTCTACTGTTATTGACCAAAAAATAGGCATCGGGAAAAAAAAGAATAGCTATCTCTCCCAGTGTATGCAGATTTCTTAAGTCATTATTATAGTACCATGCAAGTAGTTTTACTGCCTTTAAACTCCTCTGTGCTCTGCCAATTTATTTCTCCCCAACAGATGATCCTGGCAGCAACTGAAATTTCAATGTCTTTATAGTTCTTCTCTTTCCATAATATTTTATAGTTGGGATTACACAGTATGCAGTATTTTCAGATTTGATTCATTCACTTAAGAATATGCATATAAAGATCCCCCATGCCTTAACATGAATTGATAAGCTAACATCTTGTTAGCTTCCAAGTTTTTGCAATTATAAGTAAAACTGTTATAAACATCTATGTGTAGATTTTTTTAAACTAATATTTTATTTGTCAGAGAGGACAAGCAGAGAAAGCAGTATGTGGAGGGAGAAGCAGGTTCTCCATTGAGAAAGAAGCCCAATGCTGGATTGGATCCCAGGATCATGGGATCATGACTGGGACCAAAGTCTGATGCCCAACCATCTGAGCCACCAAGGTGTCCCAAAGTGTAGTTTTTGTGTGGATATGTTTTCATGTTTTGTGGACTGCTGGGTTGTATGCTTAAGATAAGTTTGGTTTATTAAGAAACTGTTCAATTATCTTCCAAAGTGGTTGTGTCATTTTGCAACCCTGCCAGTAACAAATGATCACTTCTGTTGTGCAACATCATCATTTAGTTTTCTTGTCTGGACTTTGGCCATTCGCCAGTTATGATTTCTGTAGCTTTGTAGAAATTCTTGAATTTGGACATCATCCATCTTTCAACTTTCTTCTTTCTCAATATAGTGTTGTCTATTTTGCATATTTTTTCTCTCACAGAAGGTTTTTAGTCACTTTGTCAATGTCCACAAAATAACTTGATGTAATTTTGACTTGGATTTCATTAAATCTATAAGTCATAATGAGTGGAACCAATATGTTCAAAATATTAAATCTTTTCTTTCATAATGTGTTGCATTCCACACAACACATTTCCATGTAAGCTGTGTGTCTTCCCATCCAGTAGTATCACTAAGATTAGTCTTTTTTTTTAATGTATTTCAACAGTTGAGGGGAAACTGGGTGGGTCGGTTAGACTGTGGCTTTTGACGTTGGGGTCATGAGTTCAATCTAGATCTGGTTGTAGACATTATTTTCTTGAAATTTCTGTTTGCCTATGATATTTAGATGTGTGTTGTTTAATCTTCATATAAGTAGGAATGTTTAATTTAGCTTTGAACATTGATTTCTAGTTAAATTCCACTATATTCTGAGAACAGACATTATATAACTTGTATTAACATTTGTAAAGGTGTATTTTGCAGCTCAGAATGTAATCTATTTTGGTGTATACTCCATATAATTATGAAATAATGTGTGTGCTAATGATACTGAAATAAGTCTATACATATTCATTATGTGGAATTTTTTTTAATTCTAATTTTTTTTTAAATTCTAGCTAGGTAACATATATGGTGAAATTGATTTCAGGGGTAGAATTTAATAATTCATCATTTAAACATAATAACCAGAGCTCATCACAGCACATATAATCATATACAACATATATGATGTAGGAAAATGTTTCAGTTTCATTCTTCTTCCATGGTGCCATCCAGTTTTGCCAATACCATTTGTAGAGGAGACTGGCTGTTTTCAACTGGATTTTTTTTTCATGATTTTTTAAATATTAATTGATCATAGATGTGATGGTCCTTTTCTTGGGTCTCTATTCTGTTCCATTGATCTACATGTCTATTTATGTACCAGTACAATATTGTCTCCATGACTACAGCTTTGTAATTAGATCTTAAAATCTGGAAACGGGATACCTCCACGTTTGTTTTTTTTCTTTGAGAATTATTTTGGCTATCAGAGTCTTTTTTGTTTCTCTACACATGTTGGGACTATTCTAGTTCTGTTCAAATCCTGCTGGCTATTTATAGGAACTATTGAATGTATAGATTATTATTTCTTTAAATATTTTATTTATTTTTTTCACAGACAGAGATCACAAGTTTACACCACACCCAGTGCTCCATGCAATGCATGCCCTCCATAATACCCACCACCAGGATCCCCCAACCTCCAACCCCCCGCCCCGTCAAAACCCTCAGGTTATTTTTCGAGGCCATAGTCTCTCATGGTTCATCTCCCCCCCAATTTCCCTCAACTCCCTTCTCCTCTCCATCTCCCCATGTCCTCCGTGTTATTTGTTATGCTCTGCAAATAAGTGAAACCATATAATAATTGACTCTCTCTGCTTGACTTATTTCACTCAGCATAATCTCTTCCAGTCCCATTCATGTTCCTACAAAAGTCGGGTATTCATCCTTTCTGATGGAGGCATAATACTCCATAGTGTATATGGACCACATCTTCTTTATCCATTCGTCTGTTGAAGGGCATCTTGGTTCTTTCCACAGTTTGGCGACCGTGGCCATTGCTGCTATAAACATTGGGGTACAGATGGCCCTTCTTTTCACCACATCTGTATCTTTGG
>PISX010029900.1:0-19424 GCA_004024625.1 Mellivora capensis | reverse complement strand
ACCAAAAAAAAAAAAAAAGGTCAGCAGAGTCCTGCAAGGTGAGTGAAGGGTCAACCAGTAACTCAAAGCCACGTAGAGAAATAAAGATTTCAATAAAGTCAAGGTATGGGCAATTATTAAAGCTGGTGAAGTGCATTGTTATGGGACACAGGGTCACCGAAAGCCTGGGACCTAATCCCAGGGCTAGAGAACACCTCCCCTCCCGCCACGCCTCACTTCCACATTACTAAAGCCTGTTTCTGGGAGTTCCTTCTGTCCAACGCATCATGCCGGCTACCTAGAAAAAATCATAAGCCTTACAAAAAGGCAGAACACACAGTTTGAAGAGAAAGAGAGGCATCAGAACTGGACTCGCGTATGGCAGGGCTGTTGGAATGACCAGACGGGGGAATTTAAAACAACTCTGATAATATACTAAGGACTTTAATAGAAAAAGTAGACAGGATGCAACAACATATATGGGCAGTGTAAGCAGAGAGGTGGAAATTCTAAGAAAGGTTAAAAAGAAAAGCCAGAGATCAAAAACATTTTGACAGAACTGGGGCTCACTTTTGACGGGCTCGTTGTCAACTGGACACGGCCGAGGGAAGAATCTGTCTCTGAGTTGGGAATGTGACCGTAGCAACTCCCAAACCAAAAATCAAAGGTAGAAAAGACTGGGAAAAAATACAAAAGAATATGCAAGGACCGTGGGACAGCCCCAGAGCTGTGACACACGTGTCATGGGGACATCAGGAGGAGGAAGAGAGAAGGGAACAGCAGCACAATCTGAGGCCATCATGATGGAAACACTCCCCAGATTATCACCAGGCTCCGAAGTGCAGATCAGGAAGCTGGGAAGCAAGTAGACAAATGTCCGGAACAACGACACTTACACGTGTGAGAATGGGGAGGAAATAAAGACTTTCTCAAACAAACGTAAACTGAGGGAGCGTGTTGCACGCCACCCTGCGTCATGAGAGACATTAAGGAAGATTTCAGGGAGCAGGAAAATGAAATAGGTCAGAACCTCAGATCTGCATAAAGAAAAGAAGAGCATCAAAGAAGGAATAAGTGAAGGTAAAGCAAAAACTTTTATTTTTCTTATTCTTTTTCTAAGGATTTTATTTATTTGGCAGAGAGGGAGAGAGAGCACAAGCAGGGGAAGCAGCAGGCAGAGGGAGAAGCGGACTCCCTGCCCAGCAGAGACCCAGACACAGGGCTCTATCCCAGGACCCCGGGATCATGACCGGAGCTGAAGGCACACGCTTAACGACAGAGCCATCCAGGCACCCCTGGTCTTCTGATTCTTAATTGATGTAACAGGTAGCATTTTGTTCAAAATAATAACAGCCACTCTGTATTTGACTCTGTATTTATGGATGTTTATGGAGGGGCATATAGTAGAAATACTCTTACCATACAAGCCAAGAATCATGCTCCTTGGTATTTACTCAAATTATTTAAAAAGTTGTGACCCCAAAACCTACATATGGATGTTCATAGCAGCTTTATGCATAATCACCAAACCTTGGAGTCGACCAAGTGGGTGAATGGATAGATAAGCTCCGTTGCATGCAGACAAGGCAATGGTATTCAGCGCTAAGAAGAAACGGGCCATCAGGCTACAAAAGGACAAACAGGAAACTTACAAGTGTATCACCAAGCAACGGAAGCCAGTCTGAAAGGGGGACGTACTGTATGATTCCATGAGTCTACGACATTCTGGAAGAGGGAGAACTATGGAGACAGTAAACAGATCAGTGGTTGCCAGGAGGGGACGGGGGCACGATAGGCAGAGCCCAGAGAATTTTTAAGGCAGTGAAACTATTCTGTGTGGCACAGCTACTGTAGGGGTAGAACCTGTCACCGCACATTGGTCTGAAGCCGTAGGAGGACTGTGGATGTGGGGTGACTATGACGTGTCACTGTAGGTTCCCCGAATGTGATGACCGTACCACTCTGGTGGGGGTGTTTGTGGTGGGGGAGCACAGGGGCATCTGGGAAGTACCTGTATGTTCTCCTCGGTATTCCTAAACCTAAAACCTAAAACAGCTCCCAAAAATAGTTCATTAATTTAAAGAAAACACAAGCACAGGGAACACAGACATGAGCAGTCACCTCTGTGACGATTTCCAGGCTGGTTTTCCCTATCAGGAGTGAGGAGCACGTGTTTTAGGGTTAGGGTTAGTCGGTACATTCCTAACCGCCTTCCAGCTTCCCCAGGGAGTCTAAAAGGTGTCAGAACGTGCATGTTAACAAGCATGGTTTGGGCTGGGAAAACCTCTTACCGCCCCTAGAAATGCAGGTCCAGGATGCAGATCCACATTTAATCAGAGGAGTGAACAGGGAACCCAGTGTTCACATAGGCAGCCGGCGGGGCATCATCAGCGCCATTGAGAAAGCCAGCCCAGGGGCGTCCGGCAGAGGAGGATGTGATGTTGTCAAACTTGTCCTGCTCCTTGCAGATCCAGAATGTTCGACTCCAGAAACCCGGCACTTAATTCCCATCGAGATGCCCAGGAAGGCATGGGGCACTCCCCCTCCCTGGCGCCGCACCCTCTCCCGCCCGAACGAGAAGCACTCGGGCTCCAGATGGCCTTGCCACACACCTGGCACACACGTTTGGAATGAAGGAAGAGCAGTTCTTAATTTCCTTCAGTCTGTGACGGTCTGTTTGACAGCTTGAGGTTGCAGAAAACACAGCAGAGTTTTACATTAATGGAACCCAAGTCAGTCCGGATCCGCGACGAAGGAGAGACTTCAAGGCTCCCATCTGGGAGGGTCTGGGCCTCGCCTGTATAAGGTGGTTTGTACATGATGGAGAAGGAGCTGGCTTTCCAAGTGGAGAAAATGTGTGTGTGGGGGGTCACTGATAGGGACCGCGAGGAACTCAGAGCCCCCTCGGGCTGCCTGCAGCTTTTCCCTGGTCCCACCAACACCACTTCTCCGGGCCCCTCCCTGACACCAACAGGTCGGGCCAGTTCCCATTCCAGTTGGCTAACACGGGGTGATGCTACTTTCAGGGGTTTGATCTGGTGACTCAGCACTTCCACAGGGCACCCCGCACTGCTCACGACAAGCACACGCCCGGGGCGTGAGTCGTTTTGGACAGATGGCCGTGCTCCGTTCCCAGAGCTGCTTCTGGAAGGACACCTGCCAGTCGCCCATCTCGGCCGCAGGGTGGGCCTGGCTGCCACGTGGGCACCTGGCGACCCCCCGGTGGGATCCAAGCAGCCCCGCCTTCTCCTCTTCCCTGTCACCAGGGACGGTGACTGCCTGTGCCAGGAGGACAGTGCCCATCCCTCGGCCCACACTCTGTCCTCCCGCAGAGCCCCTCTCCCCACCCCTAATCGCCTCCCTTGCTTCCTCCGCCGCCTCTGCCCCGCCAGCGGTCCAGCTCACGCCTCTTCCAGGACGGGCTCCCAGCAGCGCAGCGCGAGCTCAGTTCCACGTTCCTCATCTGAAACCCTGCAGGACCCGGCGCAGACCCTCTGCTGTGGCTGCTGAGGTGGCTAAGTGGCTCCGAAAGCTCCCGGCGTCGAGTCTGAAGCACGCTGGGTGCTCAGAAAGGAGCAGTCAGACTGGGTTTTGAAAACAACACAGAACACGAAGCCAAATAAAAGGAAAATGGAAGGTTTTTGGTAGAGACTTTTCATTTCAAACACCAGGTTTTTCCGGACACGGTCACACCAGGAGGTGACTGCCCGACAGATGAGGAAAGCAAGCACAGGGCTTTGGCAACTGGCCTGACTTCACACGCAGCACGGGGGCACTTGGGGATGGACCCCATCCCCGTCAGCCACTCCACGCCCCTGCTGTCCCTGACACAACGCCCACATCTTGGAGGGTTAGGAGGGTCCCCGGTTAAACGTCACTGTCTCTGCTCTAGGCCCAGGGCCAGTGATCATTTCCAGCTCACCGAACCGTCTGTATCCCCGAAGCGCTCCCGGGGCTCCCCCAACAGCCCAGCGCAAGGACAGATCCCTGGCCCGCCACACACACGTGCTCTCCCGTGTTTACGCTGCAGCAGGTCCAATTCATTGTTCCGTTTGACTCCTCTGATCCCAGTGGCTCTCTTCTCGTTTTTAACTTTTTAGGAAATCAGATTCCATATTGGTTTTTTTCCCGTATTCTTTTGTTTTGGAACTTCTATCTCGATTATATTTGGTTCCCTTTAGAAGAACAGAGAGGGTCCACCCTGGAGAAGCAGGTACAGTTCTCAGGAGGCGGAGAGAAGTCGGGGCGGGTGCCAGGCAAGAGTCTGGCCTGATTCGGGAGCGGCCGCCCCAGGCAGCACTTCATGCGGAAGAGGAAAATCCCAGGACTGCCACCACTGTGAGGCCCCCGTCGGCCCAGTGCTGTGCCCCGTGCCCCCACCGGCATTATCCCAGGCCACACAGGGCTCCTTGGGAACCTCACGTGGCTCGGTGAACCTTCAGGAGACATTAGGCCCTCGGAGCATTTTCCACATTCCAGATGCTTCTCTGATACGGTCCTGGGGCCCTTTGTACATCACTCACCCTAGGTGCACAGTAGGGACATTAAAGGTCACTGATAAAGACTCTCAACTAAAACGAGTGCAGTCATTTTACCAAGCCTTGACATTCTGCCTGGTGTAGGGAACAGAGAGATTTGTTGAGCATCTGGGACTTCCGGCCCTGGGGCCGCACAGGGCCTCAGACCGAGGTGGCCTCTGCCCCAGGCCCCCAGTGCCGGCCTGTCCATCGCACAGCAGCTCTCCTCCGCAGAGGATCAGAGAAGACTCATCGTCCGTGACAGGCCACCCAAAGGCCAGTGACGGGTTAGGGGTCCTGGCTCATGGGCCCCGTTTCTCCCTGCTTCTCCGTGCCTTGCTGGGTCACAGCAGGACCTCGGGAAAGACCCGCTAAAGGGTCTTTTCTAAAGAAAAGGCTATTTCGTCAGAGCACAAGGTAAACACAATGAAACAAAGCGTGTCCTCCTACAACCCAGTCTCCTCTTTCACAAGCCGGGTATCCTGTTCTCCTAACCAGCTGGGAGACGTTCAACAAGTCCCTCTGTCCCTCCTTCTGGTGCTGAGGAGTTTCATCGGAAAAATGACTGAGCTTGAACTCAAAGGCCCTTCATGCCCGGCCGTCTGGGGTGCGCCAGCCTGCCGGTGGCCCAGGGGGCAGGCGGGGACGGTCCTGTGTGCAGAGTGCTTAGAGCCACCCGTGACCTCATTTAGCCCCAGTTCCCAAGGGAGATACTAATGCCCCCATTACACAGATGAGAGTACAGAGGTTTAGAGACGAGTCCTAAAGCCGGGGAAGTGGAGTGTGGCTCAAGCCTTGAACCCCAAGCTCCAGGCGACCTGTGCCGAGAGCCAAAGGCTGTGCTGGACGCTGGAGCACCAGCCACGGTGGGACAGCACCTGCCGGGACCCGGCCACTCCCGTCAGCACTCTGCAGGTGCCCCCTGGCCTGATTCTCACGACGGCACATTCCCCTTTAACCACTGAGGAATCTGGGGCACAGAGATGTTAAGCAACTCACCCGAGGCCCATGTAGGAGGGGGACAGCCATAAGGAGAGTTATCTAAAACTCGGAAGATGGATAGGATTCTGTCCTATCCTTACACGTTATTTGCGGTATCCCGAACTGAGACAAAGTGCACCAAGCATAAAGTAAACTCCTGTGTGAGCAACATGGAACTCACCACGTGGAAAATTTCAGAGTACCCTGTTGGAGATTTTCAGGATTTAGGATCCAAAATGACTTCTTAAAAGCGCCTTCAGTGCTGCCCCCACAGCAGCGTAAGGCATGTGGGAGGAGGTGAGGAGGGATCCCCATTGCTCGCACGTTCACTGGCTACTCTCTGAGTTGTGCTTACTGGTGAGCATAGCGAGGGGAATGGCCACAGCTCACGTCTTTGGAGACATGAAGGCAGACATTCATCCGTACACGCACACCTCCGTAACTCGGTTTTATTACATGAAACCGAGGAATGCAGAGGTCGAAGACAGCGCGGAACCCAGTGGGAAGCTCCCTGAGAAAGTGGTTCTGAGCCGCCACCTGAAGCGTGCGAGTCCCGGATGTCGGCTGGAAGAAGGAGCGTGCCAGGGACAGAGCGCACCTCCCGGGCGCACGAACCAAGATGCACAGAGGGGAGGAAGGGCACAGCCAGGGGGAATGGGGCTCAGAACACAGGCCTGGCTAAGGATTGGGCTTGATCTAATGGGGCGGCAGACACTATGGCACATCCCATTCCACCCCCCTCTCGGCAAAACCCCCCAGCTGATTCAGGCAGTGGGCAGAGACCCCTTGATCTCAGCGAGGACAGACCATAGACCCAGAAGATGAATCGTGACTGGTTGGCTAGTTCTAATCCCAATAAAGTACAAAGGGAAGAATGCCAGAGAACTCCTGGAAAAATCGGTTTCCAGATGAAACCTCAGCGCTTAAGAGAAGAGGACTTTTGCCCTGCCTCTCGTCCTGATTGCTTGTGACTGCACGGCACCGAGGTCATCTGGAATTGGCCACCTTGCTGCGGATGGCTCAGTGGGAAAGAGAGTCTGGGTCACTGATCAAATCCTGGAACTGCCTCCCCCAGGCTCCCTGTATTACGGGGTCATCACGCGCCTTCGTGGGAGTCATGGACAGCCAGGTACCCTCTTCCTCACAACTGAATGCAGCTTAAACCAATTTATGTGGGAGGCATTCATCTCGGGGATGCGCTCTTAAGTCGCACTCACCCTGGAGATTAATGACATGAGCACCTGCGTGTCGTTCTCCCTCATGGCTCTGTGGTTGACCGTCCACCTTGCAGGATTTTGCAGTCACAGGGAAACTGGGGCTGCGGTGTCCTGAGGATCACCTGGGCTGGATGCCTAAGGCAGCTCACTGGAAGGCTGCTGGCGGGGATCTGAGCCAGCGCGGTCCGCTGTCGTGCCCACACGTGGCCTCCTAAGTGTCTTCAGTGTCTCACAGTGTGGTGGCCGGTTTCCTGGAGCGAGTACTCCAAAAAAGAGTATTCCTAGAGGCGCAGGCACAAACAGGAAAGTTTTTATGGGGCACTTTCAGAAGTCCCACAGCATCGTTGGTCAAAAGCAAACGACAGAAAAAGCCAGACTCAAGGTGGGACCAGCAGGAGGTGTAATTCCGTGCCCCGTGCCGTGGCCATCTCTGAAGACGCGCTACCGCACCACCACAGCATTTGAGGTGACGGGTTCCGTGGTCAGATGATTGCTGTGTTGACGGGGTTGGAGGAAAAACCAAATAAAGATAAAATGGAGGGATGAGCAAGCTGGATTTAGAGGGCCGTGATTAGCTCCCAATGTCCTTTCCGTCCCTCTGTTGTGTAGCCGTGAGTCTCCCTTCTCTGCTCTACACTGACTGAGTCAGGAATGGGCAGACCTAAGCCACTGTGGGCTAGGGAGACTTGGGCAGAGCTTCCAGAATCCCGAGAAAGCTGGTTCCTTGCTGTTAAGAAAAAATACCAGGAGACCCATCTCTCTTCACCCAGACATGAACACGGGATCATTCAGAACTGATTACATTGACTGAGGTCTTATGGCCAGTGAGGAGTGGAGTAGTGGTCTTCAAATGATCTTGCTGTTGGTCTTAAAAAGAAGAGAATCTGTGGGCGATGGAGCAGAGTTCTCGGAAGAACCGATCTCCAGTGGCTTTGTTGATCCACGGAACCAGAGCTCTCTGGCGACAACCCTAACCGCACTTTTAAAACCTTTCACAAATGATTTGAATGGAGAGTGTCACTGCATAAATTCTGCAAGGCTACAGGTATACTTAGAGACACGAGATCAGGTATCCAGAAGGTCAAGGGATGGGAGTGGAAGTGGGAGAAATGAACAGAGAGACGGACGACACGTGGTCTGTAAACGAGCTGTTACTAGTAGTAGTAACCACTGGAAACACGTGGTCTGGGTGGCTCGACTTAGAGCCGCGATACAGCAGTGATGAGTCGAAAGCCCTTAAGAAACTCTCTAAACAAAGAGTTGCAGGAGTGGACTCCAGAGTGTGTGTGTGCAGGGGCGTTTGCGGGGATCAGCTGGGCGTCTGCCTTGGGCTCGGGTCATGATCCCTGGGTCCTGGGGGGGAGTCCTGCATCAGCCCCCATGCCCAGCGGTGTGTCTGTGCCTCCTCTGCCTCTGATCGCTTTCATTTTGCTCTCTCTCAAATAAATAAACAAAAGCTTAAAAAAACCTGTGTATACAAAACTACACATCTGACATGCTGTTGGGTTATGGGAGGATTAAGGGATTTTCAGTTAATTTTATTATGCCAACAAATCTTTTTGATTATAGATCTAAATTGAAATCTCTCCCTGGTACTTCACTGGTTCCTACACATAAATCACTAGTAACAGTGACCGACATACAGCACGAACCAGGTTGGGTGAGCAATTATAAAGGACAATGAAAAATATACTTTGGATTGATTTTGATTTTCTCCAAGTAGTACAGACATTATAGCTTAAGAACTCATCTAAAAGCACAAGGTTTATAACAAAAAAATCAGTCCTGGCCCCCCTTCCCCATCCCAGACTCCCACTCCAAAAGCCAACCGTTTCTTCCTGGTACTTCTTGCGCAGACCTCCGTGTTTCATCGGCTACCCGCCACCCTGGCGCTTTCAGTTCCCTATCGCCCGCCACCCCCCACCGCGGACGGCGAGGGTCCCGGGGTCTCGCCTCACTCCGCGCACACACTGCACCAGCTCCCATCTCCTCAGTGTCGTCTGGACCCATTTTCTAAAGGTCATTCTGCATGTTTTCATGACTACATGACTTTAAATGTGGCTCACTGCTAAACCAACCAGTGACTGATTTCTGAAACGTTTCTCTTCTGGGCAAGCATATTTGCCTCTTTCCCTTCACTTTGCGGGGTGACAGACCCACCCTTCATCCAGCCTGGCATGCTCACGTGGTGGGGAGGCCTGCCCCCGGCCGCCGTGGGCGATCTCCTCCACTTCTTTTCCAAATGAGCTGTCCCACGCCGACTTCGTGCTTGTCTGCTCTCATATGGGAGCTGCATATCACGCAGCAGCGTCTTGAGAAAGCCTGCCTCAGTAGATCAGGGGTGCCCCAAGGCAGAGGCCCTCGCCTGGTCTCCCCCGTGTCTGCCCTCATTCCCTGGAGCTTCAGAATCTCTTCCAGCCACTAGACCGTCAGCCGGACCATTTGATTCCCGGCCTCTCCTCCGGCCGCAGACCCGAACACCCACCTGCCCCTGGCACGTATCCACATGGGGTGTCCAATGCCCACTCCCGAGGCTGCTCTCCTCCTGTCTTCCCCTTCGTAAAAGCAGGGACACCAGTCACACAGTGTCATTCAGGCGGGAGATCTTGGGGCATCCCTGATCCCCTTTCTCTCCCACCTTCCAACAGCAAATCCTATCGGCTCCATCTTCAAACCATGTCAGGCACGAGAACCTCCCACCTCACCCACCCCTGCTGCTGGGGCCTGAGCAGGAACGATGCCCACCCCACACCAGCCACACTCTGGGGCTTCGTGAACCTTCTGAGCATCTCCCCATTATTTCCCTCTGCCTGCGTCATTCCCTAACAAAACACTCATTGGTCTCCTTCCCTCGCTTTAGAGTTCTGTCCAAATGGTATTTCTTCGGAGAGGCCTGTCCTGTCCACTCTCTGTAATTCCTTATCTCCGTCCATACTGTCCTTTCCCACATAGCATTTCATGACCTTAAGCCACATCTTTAGTTCTATACGTTTAGGGTCTGTCTTCCCATGACCCAGGAGGTTGGGACGTCACCTGTCTGGGGTCCCGTGACGCCAGTGCTGAAGGGAGTGCTCAGGAAACACCTGTTGATGAATGAGTGACGTGAATTCTACTTAACATTCCTGGAATCGATCACTGAAACTCGGGTTGAAACCACTGATCCGACAGGCTGCATGGTTACAAGAGAGAATTAGTGGGCTGGAGCGCTGACTATCGAAATTTTACCACGACGAAGCACGAAAGGACGGAAGTTGGAAATTTTGAAAAAAAAAGTTAATTTACATAAAAGATAAATATATTCCTATAAAGAAATAGTAGGGTTTTTGTTTTTGCTTTTTACTATGGTAAAACACTTAACTGACAAAATTTACTTCTTTACTTTTAAGTGTACGATTCAGGGACATTAATCACCCTTTTGTGTACTTAGTGACTATTTGCATATTTGCTTTGGAAAAATGTCTGTTCGAGTCCTTTGCCCAGTATTTACTTGGGTTGTTTCGGTTTTTGTTAGTGAGTTGCAGTTCTTCATATATTCTGGATTAAGCTCTCATCAGATACACAGTGTGCAAATATTAGGGAATTAGGGTGTGGAGAGGGAGAAGCGGGGTCACCCAAGTGGTCAGGTGTCTCCAGGGCTTTCTGAGAAGCCCTAAGCCTAACCCGTGGGGACAGACTAATTCCTGCTTGTGTGGCTCGTCGCTGTGAGCTGCAGCAGGAGTTACGGTTATTCCGGATGAATGCTTTCGAAACAGAGGCCTCTGCAATCCGAGGCTGAATGTCAGGCACTTGTGTTGTAGTATGTACGTCCTATATTGTATATAGGTATATAATGTTGGCTATGTGACATAGTACACAATATTCTATATAGTGTTATACAATAACTCTATAATATTATGCAATATTAGTTGAGTGGTCGAATCAGGAAGAGAGGGAGGTTGTGGTGTAGTTAAGGATCCCAAGGTTAGATGATCCTGGACTATCTGCATGGGCCCTAAGTCTGATGACAAGTGTCCTTATAGGAAACACGGAGGAGAGACACTTAGAGAAGGAGGAGACCCTGTGCAGGTGGAGGCCAGGCGGGAGCGATGGAGCCCCCGGAACTGGAAGGGGGAGCACGGGAGTCTCCCCGGAGTCTCCGGGGGGAGGCAGCCCTGCGGACCTCTGGCTTGCGTACCCTAAGGGAACCCATTCTCTTGTTTTAAGCCGCCCAGGGCACAATCATTTGTTGTGGCCTCCCCGGGAAGCGCCTGCAGACATGGGTCCTGGGAGGCCCGGGCGCTGCGGAAGTGGCGTCGGGATTCGGGGACTGTGGAAGTTGGGAGAGTTTTGAGGTTCACGGGAGATAAAGCCTGGACTTCCTGAAGGGCCTATTAGTAAACTATGGACTTTATTTTTTTTAAGATTTTATTTATTTACTTGTCAGAGAGAGAGAGAGAGAGAGAGAGCGAGCGCGAGCGCGCAGGCAGACAGAGGCCAAGGGAGAGGGGGAAGCAGGCTCCCCGCCGAGCGAGACCGGGACGCGGGGCTCTCTCCCAGGACGCCGCGATTATGACCGGAGCCCAAGGCAGCCGCTCAACCCACTGAGGCCCCAGGCGCCCCATAAGTGAAGGACTCTAAGGCGGGACGGCGAGGGCTCCTAGGGAAACGGGAGAGCCTGGGAGAGGGGCCGTCCTCAGAGCGCGTCACCCAGGGCGGACGCGGCCGTGGGCGGCAGGTCGGAGCGGGGACGGAAGGCCACGCGGGGGCCGCCGCGGAGCCGGGACGGGCGCGGGACGGAGCCAGCTCGGAGCCGCGTGCAGAGGCGCTCGGGGGCGCGGCGGGAGCACGCGGTCCGAGGCCCGCCCGGCCGAGCAGAAGTGCGCACGCGCCACAGCGCAGGCTTCCGGGAACTTCAGTGACGTTCAGGAAAGTGCCTTCGCGGGTTCCCTCTGTCCCGGAGAAGGGACGAGCAGGCCTGCGAGTGCAGAGCGAGCATTGGCTGTCAGCCGACCTCCCAGGAGCCAGGCCCAGGTCCTGCCCCCGCACGGCCGCAGAACATCTGCCCCCGCCGGCCCAGGCCGCCAGGGAGACCCGAAGCTCGGCTCCCACCGCCTCTGCCGCCCAGGCCGCCCACTTTCCTCAGAGCGCAGGCGCCGGGAGGCCCTGCCACCCGGTCGCCAGCTCCGCCCCCGATCCTTACGTTGCTGGGCCGCGCCGCGCGCCGCGTGACGTCGCTGCGACCCGCCTTCCGGAAGGCAGCGTCCGTGGCTGACCATGGCGACCGTCGCTGAGCAGTGGCTTCTGGTGGAGATGGTCCAGGCGCTCTACGAGGTGAGCCTGAGCGCCCGAGCGACTCGCGACCACGCCGGGTCCTGCGGGGGGCGGCGGATCCTAGGCGAGGCCGGCTGCGTAGCGCGCCGATCCCGACGTCCCCGGCTGGAGGGGCTCGCGGGAAGTCTCGGGCGGGCGCGGGGCCGAGACTGCTCTCGGCGGGGACGGGCGGCGGGTCAGGGCGGCGAAGCTGGCTGGGCGGGGGAACGGAGTGGTCCCGGCGGCCGCGGGGCGGGAGGCGACATCGTCGCCGCTCCCCGCTGTCTGCTCTGGCCCGTAAACGCGCCCTCCCTGCGGGCTCAGGGGCGCGGCGCGCTCGCCTTCCCGAAGGGCCGGCGGCTGCAGGTGCGTCCTGCAGCGGAGCTGCGACTGGGAGCGAGCGTTCGCCACACAGCGCCCGCGGAGCTCTGCCGCCCGGGCCGGGAGCGCTTCCCGCGCGCTCTGTCCCCGCGGGGTCCGTGCGGCTGCCGGAGCAGGTGAGGGGCCCGGAGCCCGGGACGTGTTTCCCAGCCGCCTGCGCGCGGTGGCTGTGCCGCGGCCGGCGTCGGTGCGGGGGAGGCGCCGGGGACGGGCGGCGGGAACTCCCGGGCCGGTGCCGCGCATCCCGGGTCTCCTCGACACAGCTGCTCGCTGCGGGGGACGCCGCCGCCTTCCCTGCGGGGCCTCTCGGAACCTCCGAAAACCGGTTCACAGAACCGATGTGAGGCACGCAGTGGCCAGTGCGGTCCGCGTTATAGTCACGGAGATAAAACCCGCTGACGTGGGCGTCTTAAAAAATGGACAGTTTCCTGTTCTGTGCTGCTGCTTCCTTTGTGAGGACTGCACAGCGGGTCAGCAGTGAGGCGTCCTCCTGGATGGGACATTTCCGGGAAAAGAAGCCGCATTTGTGATTTGGATCAATGCACTAGACAATCAGTATTTCGGCTTTTCTTAGGACGATTTCTTTGTAGACCGAGATGCTTGCATACTGGAGGACAGGTGCTGAGAAAACCAAAAGAAAGTTTTTTTCTCAAAGATTTTATTTACTTACTTGTCAGAGAGAGAGCAAGCACGAGCAGGGGGAGCATCAGAGGGAGAAGCAGGCTCCCCGCTGAGCAAGGACCCCCCCCCCCAAACACAGGACCAGATCCCTGGACCCTGGGATCATGACCCCCAGCCAAAGGAACACACCCGAGTGACTGAGTCACCCAAATGTCCCAAGAAAACCAAAAGAATGTTTGGACTAGAGTCCTTAATCTTAAATGAATGATACTCAAGGGGAATCAGTATATTTAAAAGTCTTCTCAAAGAGAGATTTCCATTCTTGCTCCCGGTTTTGTTACAGCTGGTGTACAGAATTGGAGGAGTCCTACGCCCAAAAGAGAAACACTAGTGTGTGCGTGTAACGTACGTGTGTAGTTAGAAACAGAATTGTATATCGACTTAGGAGTTGACCGACCAGTTTGTTGGCAGTTTTGCCGTCTCCACATTCAGGGTTTTTGATTTTAACTGCGGTGAATCGTCTTCACTTTCTTTTTGTCTGATGTTTGCACAGAACTTGTATTTGCTGTTCTAAATACCTCTTTTAAATGGCTTTCCCGGACAGCTTATTGGAGTAGGTCCCTCTGCAGCTGACTGGGGTTTAGTCGCTGTCTGGAATCTTCCACACGCACCTAGTGTGTCTAGTTGTACAAAACACGGAAGCCAGCCCAGCCTTCGTCCTGGAAATGTACAGTGGAAGGCAGACCTGGCATGCATCATTTCAGCGAGCTGTCCTCATGCCTGTTGACGTGGAACACGCTGCGTACTTTGGGGAACTGCTGTAGGAAAAACAACCTGCCATTCCTTTAGGTGTTTATAAAGTCTTTTTCTCTCAGCCGTGTTCCAAGAAGGAATTAAAGAGCCTTATCAGGGATACAGAAAATAGAGTAAGATGTGCAAAACGCCAAGAACTGTGGAAACTGAATGTCAGAGAACTCTCCTAACTCATCCGTGGTTCACTGGGGTGGAAGAAGGCTAGCATAGCTGTGACGAGTCGGTTGCTGTCCTTTCCCTCCAGTAGGAACGTACATTATCCAGCTGATCTGGTAGTTGATATCGTTCCACGTGTTGGGCTTCTACATCCAATTTTATTTTAAGAATTAAATTTCTTTCCTGTGGAGGTTTTAAAGCTGTGCTATCAAAGATTTTTCATGTGAAGGAGAAATTGCTGACTATTAGACATGGGGAGAGGAGTGAATGAGTAGAAATGAAAGGAGTTTTGAAAATAAATCTTTTTTTTTTTTTTTAAAGATTTTATTTATTTATTTGACAGAGAGAGATCACAAGGAGGGAGAGAGGCAGGCAGAGAGAGAGGAGGAAGCAGGCTCCCTGCTGAGCAGAGAGCCCGATGCAGGCTCGATCCCAGGACTCTGGGATCATGACCTGAGCTGAAGGCAGCGGCTTAACCCACTGAGCCACCCAGGCGCCCTGAAAATAAATCTTAAGAAACAATAGGTTTAAAGTCACGGGAAGCAATATATGAGTGCATCACAATTTACAGATTTCGTAAATGTTTATTTCATTTCTTTTTTTGGTTTTTGACTCATTCTTAGGCTCCTGCTTACCACCTTATTTTGGAAGGCATTCTAATTCTGTGGATAATCAGACTTCTGTTCTCTAAAACATACAAATTACAAGAACGATCTGATCTTACAGTCAAGGTAAGAAATTAAGTCTTTCATTATTCACTGTATGATTACAGTTGGTACATCTTTCCAAAAAGTACTGGTGGCGGCTCACCTATATGTGTTAAAGTATTTTCTGTCATGTAAACAATCAGGGGAAAGGAAATATCAGGGAAGCAGAACGTGGGGAAGCCAGGGGTAAAGTAGCCACCCAGAGGGGCACCCCGCCACAGAACGCTGCACTGTGTTAGGGAAGCAGCCGTGTTAGAGCAGACGGTAGGAGGGAAGCCTGGGCAGCGACAGGATTTCGATGATCAGCGTGCAGAGTGACGTGAGCTGCTCAGGAAGAACACCACTGGTTCTGAAGCCCACACAAAATTTTCCCTGGGTTCTTCCTGAAGGAAATTCGGAGTAGGAAACAATCCTCCCACCTCCCCACCCCACATTGAATTCCTCTGTGGTAAGGGATCCAGCCCAAGCCCAAGTCAGGAGAACCTTAGGAAGCAGAAGCGTCTAGGGGACTGTGGCACTGCCCACGTGGCGTCCCGTTCACCGGAAGGATGAGGGGGCTTGTGGAAAAGAAGCTTGTCCTCCCGTTTCAGTGGGAGCACCTAGGAAAGGCACCCCAGTGCAGGAGGGAGGAGCAGCTCTGACCGCACCGTGGTTTCCGTCCCTCGGGCCCTTTCTCTGTCTAGCCCCTGTAGCGTTGGGCCGGGATGCTCCAAGAGACCCGCGACTGTGAGAACGGTTTTTCCATGAAAATCTCTACAACTCTGGTTCACAGGGCAGCACTGGGTGCACCATGGAGATGGGGCGGAATTAAGGCAGCAGTGCGGTGATCACTTCCCACGCTGCGCTGACTGGCTGCCGCCGTCCTGATCGTTCATATTCATTGTGGGACAGTCCGGCAGTGTCCCCCAGAGGACATGAAGCATACGGTTCTTAGGGCAAATATATTTGGGAAACCTGGTTAATGCAGAGTAGGGCATGTCTTATCCCATGATTTCATGTAGCCTTTCCTAGGCTAGTGGATAGTTGAACCTGTCTGGAGAGATGCCCTCACCTTGACCACAGGTCCTTCCCTCCCCCACATTTGTTCCGACTGCCTTGTGGGATTAGCATGCCGTGGGACACTGGATAGCATTGCAGTAGGATTGGGCCATCGGGGCAGAGGTCCTGTCTCCGTTTTTTCCCTCGGCATTTCAGAACTCCTTGTGAATGATCAGGTGGCTGGTTTCTAGCTCAGCTTTGTAAGCGGTTGGTCATTCCTGGTATTTTGAGTTTTTGTTGATAAAGCTGGCAGTCCACACATACCTACATTTTTTCGAGAATGACTACACATAACTTTAGAGTCGTCCTCTGAAAGCTGAACTTAGCAAGATTGAGTAATCACGGACATCTTACCCTAAAAGCTGTGGAAGAAAAAAAACTTTTTAAAACTTAATTTCTGGCAACATAGATGCAGTGTCCTTCGGTTTTATGGATCTGCAGTCTCTTGAATACAAGGGGATCTTGAGAGGCTTCTGACATCTGGCCCCGGGTCACAGGTGGACAGTGTGCGTGACATACTCCAGCCTCACAGGCTGCTGTTCAGGGACAGATAAGGAACTTACTGTTTGCTTGTTAAAAGAACAAAAAAAGTGTGGGAACAAAACAGTCACTGTCCGGTGACCAGCACCTGCTCTATTTTGTTTCCTTCTCTCCCGTAGGAAAAGGAAGAATTGATTGACGAGTGGCAGCCAGAACCTCTTGTTCCTCCCATCTCAAACGACCATCCTGCTCTCAACTACAACATCGTTTCAGGGTAAAGTGCTTTGCTTCTCGAAGGATGTGTATTTGCTCCCTGTAGGTATACTCGCCAAAACATACAGAGGTTTATGTAGTATTTCTAGCAGAAATCAAACAGTCAGAAATCTCGGAAGCTCAGAAACTGTTTTATTGCCCGATATATGACTCTGCTAAGGACGTACGGACAGTTTTATGGTCTCTAGTTTGGGCATTGCAGTTTGTCCCTTTCTTCCATTAAAAAAAACAAAAAACAAAAACCTTGTTTTGCGAGATTATACGTGCTCCTGGTAATACTTCCAATAGTGAGACAGACTTGAAATGAAAGCAGGGCTCCTGCTTTTTCTCAGCTTCGCTGTTTCTGATTTTAGACCTGTTGTAGGTTACCTTCGTATCCAGATGTGAGTAGTGTGCTCACACTTGTGCTTAGCGAGGCAGCTATGGACAGCAGCACTTGACTTTGACAGTTCGAGTTCTGAAACTGACCTTCCTTGGGCTGCCTCTCTCCCCACTTGTTCCAAGGTCTGATCTGTCTTTGTGTTTAGTTCTTCTGTTGCTTGTCTTTACCACGTCTGCTTTCTTAAATTAAGAAGTATTTTAAGTTTATAGGAAATATCCGACCCATGTATACCCACCATCCAGGATAAATAGGCATTCACGTTTTGCTATCTTTATTTCAAATCTACCTTAAGAAAGAAATAAAACGTTCCAGTTATAGCTAAGAAACGCCTTCCCATCTACTACTTACTCTTATCACCCACAAAGGACAACCATTTCCATGAAGTTGGTGGATGTCTTTCACTTACATTTAAACCTTTTTAAAAAAAGATTCATTATTTTAGAGAGGGAGAGAGAGAGAGCGTGCCCAAGAACAGAGAGGGACAGAGGGAGACAGAGAACCCTCAACAGGTTCCATGCTGAGCACACGGCCTGATGTGGGACTTGAACTCAAGACCCGGCGATCAGGGCCTGAGCCAAAATCAAGAGTCGGACACTTGACCAACTGAGCCACCCAGGTGTCCCCCTATTTATGCTTTTAACACGTATCCTTGACGCCATGAAATTATTGAGAATTTTGTCTAAAAATGTGGTGCAGCATATTTCTCTGGGTGTGTCCTTCCACTCCAGCTCTGATGGAAGGGAGGTTTGCATTCTTCACTCCATGCATTGCTGTGGTCATGCAGAACTGTTAGGCGTTCTGAACTCGGACTTACTCATCAGCAGTGCCGTGGTTAAGAAGTCCTTCCCTGCCCCCCGAGGTCGAATGTGCCCGTGTCTGTACGGGGGTCAGCTGTCCCAGCATGCATTGACTTGTCCATCGTTTACCTACTGAGTAGAAATTTCCCTTTTTCTGTATAGCGCGTGCCCTTCTAACAGGTCTGTTTCTGGCTTTGTTTCTTCTCTGCCGGCGTGTCTGTCTCTCCCCGATGCCAGAACTTCACCTAATAGCACAGCTTAAGAATGGCCTTGACTAGAGCGAGCCCTTCACCTTCTTGTCCTTCCGAACTGCGTGGCTATTTGCAGTTCTGTTCCTCGGTGTGAGCTTGTTTAACTGATCACGTTTGACCGACAAATGAGGTCGGGTTGTGACCGGCAGTGCGCTGATGTGGACTCGTGGGAAGACCACCGTGTGCCTGGTGTGTCACTCTGGTCTTTCATGTCCTACAGTAAATCTGTGTCATTTTCTGCATAAAGACTGCTTGTCTTGGGGTGCCTGGGTTGCTCAGTGGGTTAAAGCCTCTGCCTTCAGCTCAGGTTATGATCCCAGGGTCCTGGGATCGAGTCCCGCATCGGGCTCTCTGCTCCCAGGGAGCCTGCTTCCTCTTCTCTCTCTGCCTGCCTCTCTGCCTACTTGTGATCTCTGTCTGTCAAATAAATAAATAAAATCTTTAGAAAAAAAATGTAGCTACCTTTCAGTGAACACACTAGTGCTGTTCACTCAGTACTGGGTTAACACAAGAGTAAGTGAATTTACTTAACTTGGAGAGGCTTTTCTTTCAGTAATAGCCGTATTGACCTAATCCACAGACCATGAAATTCAGTCTTTCAATTTAGCACAATTGAGTGGGTTTTAGTATGTTCACAGATGTGCAACCATTGCCACCGTCTCACTTCAGAATATATTTTTTAAGATTTTATTTATTTTTTTTTTAATTTTTAATTTTTTTATTTTTTATAAACATAGAATGTATTTTTATCCCCAGGGGTACATGTCTGTGAATCACCAGGTTTACACACTTCACAGCACTCACCATAGCACATACCCTCCCCAGTGTCCATTACCCCACCCCCCTCTCCAGATCCCCCTCCCCACAGCAACCCTCAGTTTGTTTTGTGAGATTAAGAGTCACTTATGGTTTGTCTCCCTCCCGATCCCATCTTGTTTCTTCTTTTCCTACGCCCCCAATCCCCCATGTTGCATCTCCACTTCTTCCTATCAGGGAGATTATATGATAGTTGTCTCTCTCCGATTGACTTATTTCACTAAGCATGATACTGTCTAGTTCTTATTTATTTATTTGACAGAACTCACAAGGAGGCAGAGAGGCAGGCAGAGAGAAGGGGGAAAGCAGGCTCCTCGCTGAGCAGAGAGCCCAATGTATGGCTCGATTCCAGGACCCTGAGATCATGACCTGAGCCAAAGGCAGAGGCTTCACCCATGGAGCCACCCAGGCGCCCCCGGAGAATTTTTATCACCCCAGAAAGAAATTGCACACCTACGCTCACTCACCCCCCACGCCCCCCGTTCCCCATCTACTTTCCCCCGACACCTACTAACCTACTTTCTCCATGTGTTTGCCTGTTTTGGACTTTAAAGGAATCATGCAGTATGTGGCCCTTTGTGTCTGATTTCTTTCATTTAGCATCACATTTCCAAGGTTTGTCCATGTTATAGTAGCTTGTGTCAGTTTTGTGTCTGAATAATACAGTATTTCACTCGGAATATATCATACTTGGCACGTTCATCAGTTGATGGGCATTAGGGTTGT